>PVIC010003147.1:25427-71112 GCA_004025085.1 Thryonomys swinderianus
GATGAACGGGCCACATGCGGCCCAAGGACTCACCCAAAGTAACACGTCGAGAAGGCAATTCCTCCCACAAGTCTTTGGAAAAGGAACAGAAGTTACTCTGGCTGAGGAGCGGTCCAAGAAACGAGTCTGGCTAGAATGTGGTTGCGTCTTCTAGTCCCCCTCTGCCCCAAAAGCCTTCTGCAGAGAGCCGCGTGGCTCGCTTCCCTACTCTGCAGATTTCTACTTAAATATCTCTTCACCAGAGAAACCTTCCAAAGTCAAGTTTCTAAAATAGCATTCTCCCTGACTGGTACTCCTTATCCTCCCCAGCACCACGCCATCAGGTGGGCCTCCTGGAAGATAATGCAATCGGCGTGTGTCCCATTGCAGCTGAAAATGTGTGGAGTCCAGTGTACCCGAATCCCAGCCTGGCGAGCTGGCACGCTGTGGGCCATCAGCAGCTTCCTAGTGCTCTCGTGGCTGCTCAGGAGCCTTGTCTGGCTGCCACTGCCCTGCATCATAAGAGAGTATTAGACCGCAAATTGCTAGCCCAGGAAAAGATCAAACTTCAGCACATGAATTATGAATAAAGCTACTATAAATATTTTTGCTAAAGGAATATTGCTTCTGTACCATCAGACTATTGAGAAATCATGGGTGGAACCACCATGAGCCAGTGAGCATCTGTATTCAGTTTCTCCTCACCGTCTGCCTCCATCTACCAGGCTGCAAGGTCAGTTCCAGAAGGGCAAGCAGCTTGCCTCATTTTCTCCAGTGTCTTTGCACCTAGAAATGGTGCCTAAACTAGGCAGGTGTTTAATAAACATTTATCAAATAAGCAAAGAAATGGTGTGGGTAGGGAGGGGTTGACTGTAGGAAACTCTCAAAGTGCCAAGGGTGGGAGGGGGACCTTTTGGGTTTTTTGTTTGTTTTTTGAGACGGGGTCTGGCTTTGTAGTTCAGGCTGGCCCTGAGCTCACTAAGTAGCCCAGGCAAATCTCACACTCAGCAGTCCTCCTGCCTCTGCCTCCCACATGCTAGGATGACAGGTGTGAGCCACCTAGCCCGGCATTGTGCTGTGTGATACTGATTGCTGGTGGGCATGAGCCACCACGCCCGGTATTGTTGTATGTGGTTACTGGGGATCAAACAGGGACCTTGTGCTTGCTAGGCAGGCACCAGAACCACTGAGCTAAATCTCTGACCCATGGGAAATCTTTTCTTAAAGGCTTTATTTTTTTAGAGTATCTTAAGATCACAGCAAAATTGAGCAAAAGTAATAGAGTTTTCCCATACGACTCCTTCCTCTCCCTGCTCAGCCACACGGTAGACCCCATTGATGACCCTACATCAGCACATCGTTACCGTGCGCAGACCACAGTGTGCATTGGGTTTCACTCTTGGTATTGTTCATTCTGTGAATTTTTTCAAGTGTACAGCATAATGTATAGGATGATAGGCTTTGACATCTGCCCCAGGGATAGGTGGAACACGGGCGTGCTTTGGGGTCTCTGTCTGGTCCTTCACCCCTTCCGCTCTGGCACTCTCCCCAGCCCCTGTGAGCTTTGTTTCACCGTGTCTTTCAGCCATGTCTCTGCTTGGGAGCCAACCAAGTCTGGACTGAAACAGGGAGCAAGTTAAACTTTGCCACCTTTAAGTTGTGGGTGGTGGATGCCATTTCCAAGGACAAGAAAACAGCCTAATGCAGTGCATGCGTTCCCTTCCGAGTCATTTCACAGTATCCCTCAGAGTCATTTCACTGCCCTAAAAATTCGCTGTGCGCCATGCATTTGTCCCCCTTCCTTATTCCCTCATATCTTATAATTTCCAGTTTTGCCTTTTCTAGGACATCATATAGTTGGAATCATATGATACGAACCCCTTCATCTGGACTTCCGTTGCTCAGTAAGTTCCTTCTATTTCCCTTTACGGCTTCATAGCTCATTTCCTTTTTAGCTTTGTATAATATCCTGCGTTTGGACATATCACATATTACTTGTTAATTCACCTACTGAAGGACATCTTGGTTGCTTCCCAGTTTGGAAATTACAAATAAATCTACTATAAATACCATGTGCAGGTTTTTGTGTGGTCATACATCTCCAATGCCTTTGGTAAACATCAGAGTGTGATTGCCAGCTGCTCGAGGGTAAGAGTAGGGTTAGTTTTGTAAGAAACAGCCAAACTGTCTTCAAAAGCACCCAGCCCAATTTGCATTTCCATCAGTAATAACTGAGTGTCTTGATACTCTAGTCCTCATTGCCATTTGGGGCTCTGCAAGGCTCTGGGTTTGGCCTTTGAGTAAGTAGAGGTGACAGCTCACTGTTGTTTGTTTTTATGTACATTTGCCTGATGACTGGTAATGTGAGGGTCTTGCCAGATGTTTATTTGCCATCTAGAGATGTTCTTTCAAGAAATGCCTGTGAGGGCCGGAGGGTTAGCTCAGTGGTTCCGGCGCCTGCCTCGCAAGCGTAAGGACCTGAGTTCGATCCCCGGTTACCACATATAATGCTGGGCGTGGTGGCTCACGCCTGTAATCCCAGCACTCGGGAGGCAGAGTCGGGAGGATTGCTGAGTTCGCGGCGGCTTGCCTGGGCACCATAGTGAGCTCAGGGCCAGCCTGAACTACAAAGCAAGACCCTGTCTCCAAAAAGCAAGAAATGCCTGTGAAGGTCTTTGGCTTTTATTTATTTGTTTGTTTGTTTATTTATTTATTAATGGTACTGGGTCTTGAACTCAGGAGCACTGAGTTACATTCCCACCCCATTTTGATTGTTTATTTTGAGACAGGGTCTCTTTAAATTGCCCAAACTGACCTGGAGCATGTAATCCTCACGCCTCAGCCTCCTGAGTAGTGAGTAGCTGGGATTACAGGCATGAGCCACCACAGCCAGCTCCTCATTTAAAATTAGGTTGGTTTTAAGGGCCCGGGGTTTTAGCTCAAGTGGTATGGTGCCTGTGTTGGAAATTCAAGAATCGGAGTTTAATCCCTGGTACTGCAAAACAAACAAACAAAACGTTTTTTCTATTACATTGAGTTTTCAGAATTCTCTGTAAAGTTTGGGTAACAATCTTTTATCAAATATGGAGATTATTTTGCAAATACTGTTTCCCAGGCTGTGGTTTGTCTTTTCTTTCTCTTGATGTGTCTTTCACAGAGCAAGAAATTTTGAACAAAGTCCAGTTTATCAATTCTTTCTACCTGGACTGTGTCTTGTATTATTTCTAAAAAGGCATTGTCACACAGCATTTTGGCACACACGCCTACAATTCCAGCTACTTGGAAGGCTAAGGCGCAGGATCCCAAGTTTGAGACCAGCCTGGGCAACAGAGTGAGAGCCCATCTGTCTTAGTTACTTTCTCGTTACTGGGACTCAATCCCTAAAACCTACAATCTAGAGGAGGAAGGTTTGTTTGGGCTCAGAGCTTGCAGAGGTTCAGACCACAGAAGCCTGGTGCAGAGGCAGGTTGCACAGCAGAGGGGTGTGGGGAGAAGGAAAAGCTCATCCCGTCAGGTGTGGAGGGAGAAAGGACTGAGACGGAGCCTTCCATGCCGCACTCGCAGGGATCCACAGCTTCCAACCAGGCTTCTCCTCCCGACATCACATTTAGCTATAAGCTTTCAGTGGGCCAATCCACATCCCACTGTGGTCCAATCACCTCCCAGAAGGCTTTGGGGGGCATCTAGATAGAAACTGTAACACTCTCAAAGAGAATCCTTGCCAAACCCAGACTCATCTGTTATCTCCTACTTTGCTTTCTAAAAGTTTTCTAGTTTTGCGTCTTATACTTAAGTCTGTGACAAATTTTGAGTTATTTTTTGTGAAACTTGTAAGGTTTAAAACTAGCTTTCTTCCTCTTCTTCTTCTTCCTCTTCCTCTTCTTCTTCTCTTCCTTCTCCTCCTCCTTCTCCTTTTTTACATGTGGATGTCCAATCATTGAAAAGACTCTCTTCCCTGTACAGTGCCGCCTCCACTCCTTTGTCAAAAATCCAGTGACTGTGCTTATGTAGCCATTTCTGGGGAGTGGACTTGTCGTTTCATAGAATATTGTCCTTTTTGAGTTTTAAAGCATATCAAACTAATAGTTACTTAAGTAAAAATGGGAAGAAGCATTACCTCTCCCCTCCTTCCCCCAAGTAGAGGCAAGTAAAGCCTGCTTCACCATCTCAACATTGCTCACAGGACTGTCACACTCAGAAGGTATTTTCATTGTGTCATTTACCTTTAGTGTAAAACTGACTTTCACCGTGACTGTTTACACAACATAAAATGATAGGGCATTTCAGACACTCATTCCTTATATTAAGAGTCACTTAGCCTCTTTTGGGTTATGGTTCAGGGTTGCTTCACGTTTTTCAAGTATTTCAGACACACAGTAGCATCCCTAGCTATAGTTTCACTTTCTATGGTTTTAGTTACCCAGTCACCAGTGACCGGAAAATATTAAGTGGAACATTCCAGAAATACACAATTTGTAAGTTTTAAATTGTCTCCCAGCCTAAGTAGTGTGATGGACTCTTGCCCTGTCTACTTCTTCCTGCCTAGATGTCAACCATCTCTTTATTACGTTTCCATGCAGAATTTGCTCCCACCTAGTAGTCACTTAGTAGCCATCTCCGCCATAAGATCAACTCACGGTATCACAACGTGCATCACAACACCGAGTCATTCACCACACTTCTCCTCATGGAGACATTGTATCATCTCACATTATCACAAGAAGAGGGTTGCATATAGGACAGAGAGATATTTTGAGAGAGGTCACATTCACATACTCTTACTGTAGCACATTGTTGTATATTATTACGGTTGTTGCTAATCTCTTACTATGCCTACCTCCATGACTTCAATGTCATCATAGAAATGTGTGAACGAGTTAGTGAAAGAACCACAGTAGGACTGTTTCATGGCAAAGCAGAGGTAGGAACTGACTTCACAAGTCATTGGTTCTTTCTAGAACTGAACATGACAGAGCAAACTAATGCAGAAAAGTATCACATAGAAAGTCATCCCCTGGGGCTACCTCGGGGCACCTGAAGGGATTCGGGAGGCCATGAAAGTGTGGCAGACAAGGCAGCCTGATGCTCAGAATTGACAGATGGGTCAGCTCCTGCCGTGGGAACAAGAATCGTGAAGGCACAGGGGCAGCTGCACGTGAGCACGGCTTATCAAAACTCCTCGAATGGAGAACCGAGCGGAAGTGTGTGAAGGGTCAGGATGAGTCCTCATCTTTTCCCTATTGTCGCAAGGGAGAAATAAACAACAGCATTATCATCTTCAGGCAGGAGGGGACACACACAGACCGCCTAGAATGACGGGGTGCATGAAGAAGCAAACCGTTGGGCACTGGCAGGGCTTCTGGGTCCCACTGCTATCTGAACAGCACAGGCAGCGCGGGGGGTGGTCAAACGGCTCAGTGTCCTCTAGGATACAGCCTGTGCACGCTTTCTTGCAGCATGTGAATCTTCCAAAGAACACTGAGTTGGTTTGTCCCCAGTCATTGCTCATGCATTTCTGATGAGAATGTAAAGTGGTACAACTGCCCTGGAAAATAGTTCGTTGGCAACTAAACATACAATCACCCAATGGCCCATCGAATGGACTCTTAGGCCCTCACATCCGAGATGATCCTATCACAACAGTCAAGGTGGAAGGAACCAACCTGACAGGCTGTAGGCTCCCCTGGGAATCCAGGGAGCGCCCTCTGGGAGTGTCTGGATGGGTCCTGGCGGCTGGGCCTTGGCCTCTATGTCTGCTCCCTCGCTTCTTCCTTTGTGGCGCGGTTTACCTGCTCCACTTTGCATGAAGACATCATGTAAAGGGTCTTTGCTACCCATACGGTTCTATCAGGGTCTCCCTGCCTTGAAGCCAGCCGTCAATGGACTACATCCCCAGAAAGCAAGAGCCAAATTAAATCTCTCCTTCTTTACATTGGAGATACCAGATATTGTGCCTCAGCTTTGGTAAATCTGATTAATACACCTATGTTTGCATAAAAACTAGTACAAAAATCTTCATTGCAGCCTTATTGTAGTATCTCCAAAGCGGAAACAATTTAAATGTCTTTCAAGTGGCGAATGATTAAAAGAACTGAGATACAGCCATTCCGTGGAACACCATTCAGGATGCAAAGGAACCAGCAATCAAAACATCCAGCAACCCGGATGAATATACAGAGAATGATGCTGAGCCCAACAAGCCAATCTCCATAGGACTCCCTACTGTGATTCCATTCATGGAAGTTCCTAAAATGATAAAACTATAAAAATGGGGAACAGACAGTGGTTGCCAAGGGCTATGCACAAAGGCAGAGGTAGAAGGGAAGGGACGAAGATATAAAAGGACAAGAGATTCTTTTAATGATGGAAATGCTCTGTATCTTGACAGCATCAGGGTCAGTGTCTTGGTTGGGTACTGTACTATGCTTTTGCAAAGCAGCACCACAGGGGCTGGGTAGAGGGTGCTAGGGATTTCTCTGCTTTGCTGTACTGAGAAAATCACACAGAACCTACTACACACCATGTGATTTCATTTATATGAAATTCCATTTATATAAGAAAAGCAAAACTAGCAGGAAGAAGAAATTCTATTCATAAGAAGAAAGAAAAATTCTGTTGAAAAAATTGCACGTCTATAGGCCAAACTTATATTTGTTTCTTCACAAATTCTCAAACCTCTATTTGCTTGAGACATCTGAACAACAAATATGACACTTCTAAAAGAAAATGAAAATGCCTAACATTCATGCGCTGATTCACATTTAATCAATAATCACAAAAATTTTGTAAGAAACTGTGCTAGGTGCTGAATTATTAAGACAAAGATTCACTGTGAAGAAAAACACTCATTATTAATAACAATTTTTAAAACCTAATTTACTGACATGTGAGTTTTAAAATATTATCTTTTTAAAACTTCTATTGAAATGATCTTTGCAGCAAGGGATTAAATTTTGGCTTTTAAAAATATTAGGCTTCAGCCAGACAATGCTGCCTGCCTGTAATCTCGGCACTCAAGCCTGAGGGAAAAGGATCAGTTTTGAGGCCAGTGCAGAATATATGGCAAGATCCTGTCTGAAAAACAGAAAAACCAAACAAGACAAAATAAAACACATACATGTTTTGTTGTTATCCTTTAACCGGATATTTTTCAGAAATTGACTTGAAGGTGATATTTGAATTTGAAGAGGCCCTTTTAAAGTTTATGTCTTGATTCCATCTCCGGAATCAAGTAAGCACTTTAGAAAAAGCAATCTTCTCCTGGGCACAGCCCTGTCATCACAGCTCCTTCAGGGCTGAGGCAGGAAGCCGGAAAGCTCAGGCAACGGCAGCCAGGGCAACTTAGCCAGACTCTGTCTCAAAACAAAACTTAAAGTGTGTGTGGTGGGTTACAGGGGAAGGACCACAGTGTAGAGGTCTGCCTAGCACGTGCAAGGTGCTTTCCCAGTACCTAAGGAAAGAAGGAAGGAGGGAAGGAAGGAAGGGAGGGAGGGAAGGGAGGGAGGGATGGAGGGAGGGAGGGAAGAAGACGGGAGAGAAAGGATTACTCAGGTCTGCTTCTCTTCTTTCTTTTACTCATGATCTCATTTCATCCCTAATCAGATCTAGACCAGTTTTTGGCAAAGAAATACACAGAAATAAAATTTACTAGACTTTTCTTGACAAGAAATGTTTCCTACTGAGTATGAGTACTTAGAGCATGGATTTTACTTATTCATGTAGTGTTACTCATACTAATACTCATACACTAAAACTCATCATAGTATTAGTAATCACCAAAATGCTGTTTTCTCCTTTCAAAATCCAATTATTTTATATATTCTTATTCTTCTATTCAAACGATCTTGACCACTTCTCCTCAAAGAAATGGCAATTTTTGTTTTCTTCCCAAATTGTGACTCTATTCGGGTCCAGAAGTGTCTTTTTCATCTTCATCTTTCCAATCTCAGCACCTGATGTACCTGGTGTTTAAACAGCTGCTCAGTAAACATCTCTTCAACACTAAATGAAAGAACAAGTATGGTCTTTCCAGAACCCAAACCAATGGACAATGTTCTGTTTTTTCAAAGCCAATACCAACAATCCTTGGTGGCATGAAGCATTTCACCAATACTCCAGATTCCCCTGGTCCTGATACTTACGTCCCCTCCTTGGGTCAGGTCCAACAGTCTCGGCTCCTCCCTGTCCTCTGACCCTCAGCTACTCCAGAAAAACAATCAGGACCTTTGTCAGCAGCTGAGGACGAACTTCTCTTTCCAAAGTTTGACCTTCATCCTGCTTCCAGCCCCTACCCACTCCTCTCTTCTGAGGCTGCCTATCTGAAATATGTTAAATTATTTATGTGGCTTGCATGCATAAACTATGGCTAGCTGTAAGAAGAAAGTCACAAAGAAAGGTGACCCGTGTTATAAATGGCTTCGAACAATCTTTGGACAAATGACAGCTTAGCGAGATGGTTCAGTACTTGTCCTTCCCTTTCTGGTCACTTATCTATCAATGATCATGTTCTCCTATTTTTTAAAATTGGCCAAGCCTGAAACCTACCATAGACTGAATTAGTTTGGCTGAAAAACATCAATGTTTACACGATAAATGAGGCATTAATCGTGTAGACTTAATCATGGCAAAAACACACCAGACGTGCCTGGTAGTAGCATCTGGCACCCAATGCAGGGGATTTGGCCTACATTTCCTATCAGGCCACGGAAGTGCTGACATGATGCAGCTATTCTTGAGGATTTCATGGCTAAGAAAGAGTGGTGACTGCGCCTAAAAAATAATTTCAACTTGAGAGCAACTGCCCCTGAAAAAGGACCAAGGAAGCTAAAATACAGAAATTCTGCTGTTAGGTCCAGGAAAAATGTTCTGTCAGGGCCCAGAAATTCACATTATGCCTGATTCCTTTTCCAGGTGCCTGTATTGCTAGAAAGAAGGAAATAAAACAATTTTATCCTGATATATTGTATTGTAATATATTATTGTATTGTATTTTAAACCATCAATGAATTCCAAATGTTGACATTGTTTATTCTTTCGTATTCTGGACGGAAATACAGGCCAAAAAGGCACATAGTCTTCCAACCTTTCTACTTCACTACTTCATGACTGCCTTTAGAAAGGCAAACTTAGCACTTCTGAATTGTAAATGAGTGCGCTTTGGAAAAGCTGAGCTCCCAGTAGCCTTTGCCTGCCACCAGGCATTGCCACCAGTGACCCACTCTACTAGTGGTTGGGCACCAGTATTTTTGTCATATTTCCATCGAAGTCAGTCACCTCTCCATAAAAATGATTTTTAAATTAAAACAAACGTTCTGGTACTACAAACCAATATCTTCATTTCCAACCTGATGGTAACTTTCAAAAGCTGCTTCTAACACTTAGTACCAGACCCATGCCTTTATTTTTGCTTACAAAACTGTAAAAGTGCAGTAAAAATATCACTGACTTAAAACTTTAGGGTTGAGGTAAATGTGGTGTCAAAGTGAGACTTGCCGTAACCTTTCCTTTCTTACTGAAATACCATGAGTTTTTGAAAAATAGTTAACCATAGCCAGACCTGGTGACTGTGTATTCAGGAACACTCTAAGAGGCTGAGGCAGGACCATTATAGGTTCACTTGCGCATGCTCTGGGTCTGATTCTCAGGGCTGGAGTGGGGGTGGGGTCCAAGTCTGGGAATGTGTCTCTCTATTGACTCACTGTCCAGGACACTAAACCAAGAAACTTTATGATGGACACCCTTCCTCTGGAAAAGAGCAAGTAGGGAAAAGTTCGAGCTTTCAAGTCTCAGATATGTGAGAGTCTGAGGCAGGAGGATACCCTGAGCACAGGAGTTTGAGACCAACCTGGGTTATATAATGAGACTGTCTCAAAAATGAACAAACAAAAACTATTAGCACATTTACAACAGGGCCATAATTCGTATGTCTTGCTGCTGGATGGTTTGAATCACCAATAATACATGTGTGACTACCTCATTGGGTGGCTTTTTTATTAATTTGTTATTAATTTTAACTTTTATTAATTTTAAGCGTTAGATGTTTGTCCCACCAGTGGTACAAATTGTGCAGTAGGATAAGTCACACACAAACCATTCAAGTCATGTTAAACTATCAAACTGTTATTCATTCTGAATTTGCAAATCCCAAATTCACAACAGAATTACTAAGGGCTGAAAGAGGGCTGCTGACAAACATGACGGATGGATCCTAGAACAGAGATTTACAGATGAGGTCAATCAGAAATACGCTGACAGCTGACAGTGTTCGAGTTTGTGGTTCTTCCCATTTATCAGAGCTGATTAAAGAAGACCCACAGATAGCTTCTGATTCTTCACAATATAAATTACCCTCTCTGCAGACAACGGACAGTCAGGTCAGCAGAAGAGCTTGTCATGGCAGCCACGTGGGAGATGATGAATGTAGGCAACTGCTGGGCTCCAGGATCTGGACAAGGCAGTGTATATTTGTGCTCTTCTACAAGTTTAGATTTACCAGTTTTCAAGAGGAAAGAGAGGCAGGGGAAATGTCACCATCTGGAACTTAACCTCAATGGCATATAATAGGAAAACAATCACTACTACAGTATAACAGCTACTGAAATTTCTAGAGCAAGAAACAGAAAGGATACATGTTTGAAAACATCAAGGAAGAGCATATATAAGGTGTGATCAAAATGTGTAGGGAATGTTTAAACTTTAAAAATTGCAGTGTAAGAAACACTAATCCCCTCAAAATACTTCAAACTCACCTATCCCATAAGTTTGCTACTTTTTGAAGCAGTTCTGGAAGTCTGCTTTCCTGGGTATTTTTATAGGGTATGATTTAAAAAAAAACCCACATGGTGAATATTGCTGCCAACTGCCATCCAACAGAAAGGCAGGCTTGTAAAAAGCATTCCCGGGGTGTGTGGGGCATTCCCTCATCCACCTTACCTACAGATCTGGCACTGTACAACTTCTGGCTCTTCCCCAAAGTCAAAATGACCACAAAAGGTAAATGTAACCAATTGTGGTGGTGCGAGTAGTAATTCCAGCAATTGGGAGGCTGAGGCAGGAGGATGATTGAGTTCAAGGCCAGCCTGGACTACATAGAGAATTCAAGGCCAGCCTGACCTACACAGGGAGGCCCTGTCTGGGGTGAGGGGTGTAGGGCCGGAGATTTAGCTCAGCAGCTCTGGCCCCTGCCTATCAACCACATGGTCCTCAATCCAATCCCTGGTAAGCACATACACAATACTGGGTGTGGTGTCTCAGACCCACCAGCAATCAGTACTGCATACCACAATGTCGGAGGCAGCGGTGACTCACCCCTGTAATTCCAGCACTCAGGAGGCAGAGGCAGGAGGATTCCTGAGTTCAAGGCTTGCCTGGGATACATAGAAAGCTCAGGGCCAGCCTAAACTACAAAGGGAGACCCTGTCTCAAAAAAAAAAAAAAAAAAAGCCTATGAACACACACGTTTATCCCCAACCACCATCATACCCTCTGGCCAGTGAGAACTGAGTGTGTGTTTCCCAAAGGTAGAAAATGAGATTGCATAGTCACCCTGGCTCTTGTTTGTTTTCTAAAGTCACTATGCAAAACTCAGTTTGACCAAAATATAGAATTTAGAGCTAAAGTCTGGCACCTAGGGATAGAGTTAATAAGTATGAGGCAAAAACTTTTTTTTCTTTTAAGGAAAACAAGGTTTAGACAATAGGAATGCAGGCGGTATTAGTGAATAGTAATTAAGTACCTACAGTATTGAAGCAAGTTACAATAGGAAATGACCCTTGTCTAAGGTCATTCTAGAGTCAACAGGTCAGGATACTTACATTTAACTGCTTTTTATTCACAAAATCACTTTCTCTTTTCTTATTTTCTCACTTCTTTCTCTTTCCTTTTTACTGCTTTCCCGTTTACATTTTTAAAAATCTTTATCATGCTTTGGATTTTCCAATGACATCATCATTATAGCACTAGCTGATGTAACAGATAAACCTCAAATTCTTTGTCTTAAAAATAGCAGTTATCTCGGAGGAGACTCCAAAATGATCAAAGCAGGCCTTCCAGGCTTCCCGGGACATAAGCCGGCTCTCAGGAACATGTCACTCTACCCATGTTCCACCAGTCTCAGGCCACTCACTGCAAAGGCACCCGTGCAGTGGTGTCCAGCTGTGGCAGTTTCCTCTGCCACCAACCCAGGGCATTCCTGTGACAGACAGCCAAGACCCGCAGCCCCACAAACACCCTCCCCTTCCTTTCCCAGTGAAATAACCTGATGGAATTGCCCATTTCGTAACCCTGGGTCCCATTCTCTGAAGATGAACCAAGGTCGGGCCACTTTTGCCTACCTGCCAAGGCCTCTGGCCTATGTTGCATTATTCTCCAAAGAAAATGCTGAAGTGAGATTATCATCTACATTGTAATTACACTGAAAAGATCATGCAAATACCACACCATCAACAGAATTCATCCTTTGAGATACTGTTCAAGTGATGACAGAGTCTCGGAGTGACAGGTTTATGTTGCTTCTCCTGAGTTTTTCTCCATTTTTGTGTAGGTTATCTCTGAGCAGATCAGTGCAGCCCTGCGCAGGAGCAGAGCATGGCTGCGGATGTCTCACTAGGGCTATTACAACATAATACAAATATGTGCTTCAGGTGCTTTTTAGACTCCACACTATTAAGACACGTTTGTTCCATCCTCCCTACCTCTTGAACTGTGCAGATGCCCGTGACGTACGTCCGCTTACAAATAATAGCTAAATAACTGCAAGAAATGTTGCTGAGAATATCCATGTGTCCCTGTGATTCTCAGCACCAGCTAAGGCACTGCTTACTTTTATCACCAGTGTTTCTCGCTGTGGACACTGACACACAGACACGTTAATCAACTGGACTGGTGGATTGAGCAATGAAGAAAATGAAACAGGTCAGCCTACTAAGTGAAAGTCTTTGGTAATTTCCCTGAGGTTGGAGTCCCTAGGTTCTGTTTGTTGTTTTTGCTATAGCCTATTCCTTATTCTTCAAGTTTTGTTTTGTTTGAGACAGGGTCTCTAGTTCGGGCTGGCCTGGCGGCAATCCTCCTGCTTCTGCCTCTGTGTACGGAAGTTCCCAGGCCTGTGCCACCACGCCTGGCTTCAAAACATTTTAAATTGAGGCTTTCCCAACATACCCAATTGCTTTTCCTGTAGCTTCCTTACAGGTCACGTGAAAATGTTGAGTGTGTAAATCCTAATAGTGCCTGTTTCACTAAAAAATGCCATGATACTTAAAACATAAGGTAAAATGTGTTTCCCAAAATAAATCTGTAATTTGTTTATGCAGAGAAATCCCTTATCTTCCTCTAAGACAAAAGGCAAGAGTCCTAGATACATACTTGACATTAAAGAACTCATTTTCAATTTTAAAAACTTTTCACCTAGAACCTTCTGTCAAATTTCTAGTACTGAAATAAAACCAGGGGGGAAAAGGCTTTTGAAATATTGTCGTTTTAAATGAGTTACTCCCTGAAAGAATTTATTTGGGAGTCAAAGCAAGTTAACTTTAAAATATCCAAAATAAACTTGTTTTGTTCATCCATTTAGCTTCCTATGAATCTGTGAAGACTTGAGGGAAAATAAAAATACAGAAATCGAATTGGTCACCCGTAACTATAGGTCTATACCATCTAGCCAGCTGTAAGTTTAAAAAAAAAAAGTCATTTGTCTTGGGGCCGACATTGTATCCATCATACAGAAAACACTGTACAGGAAGACGAGGATTCATTTTGTGTCTATTCTCAGAACTTGGGGCTAAATTCCTGAGGTTCTGTCAGCTGCGCTCGGGGCAGGCTCCAAGCAGGTGCTGGGAAAGGTGTTGGAAACATCAAGGTGTTTACACAACACAGGCACGAAGTTCTCCGAGCCGTCTCTAAACGGGCTTTGCAGACCGAGCGCCAGTCTCAGCCCTGCACCTTGAAGGCGGGAAGGGGCAGATGAACGCGCCTCCCTCAACTTCCTTCCGCGACTGGGCGGAGGCCCCACCGGTCCAGCACCTGCAATTTCCGCCCTTCTCCGCCTCCCCGCTTCAGTTTTGCGGTGAGGGGACGACGCCCTCCGCCCTTTCCAGAGGAGAAGCAGAGGTCAGAGCTTTGTTTTAAGTCGCTGCACTGTGAAGTCTCCGAGTGACCCCTATTACAAGTCAGAGGGCTCAAGATGTTCCACCCACGACCGCCACAGCCCGGTCTCCCACGAGGACGCCAGGGTCCCCGCGGGCGCCGCGGCCCGGCCCCGGCCATCTGCCCCTCTCGGCTCCAGACCACTCGGACACACGCAGGCCGGACGCCGCTCTCCGCGTCCTGAGCCGTAAAAGGTCTAGGGCTGCTCGCCCGTGCCGGCCCGGCAGGTGAGGCCGCGGCGGCGGGACGGCGAGAAGCGCCGCATCCCCACCCCAGCCCCCTCACAATCATGGGTCGCCCCGCAGCCGCCCGCCTGCCCCCGCGGCGCCCCGGGGCACTTTCCCCGCCGCGCTCCAAGGGCCAGGCGCCGGGCGTGGGGAGGGGATGAGCAAGGTCCCGGATGTGGTTGAGGCGCCCTGCGGGAGGGAGCAACTGGCGCCGGCGCAGAACCGAGCGGGAGCAGAGGTGGGGGTGGGGCGGCTTCCTCCCGCGGGCTTCGAGGAAGCGCGAGCCGGTGGCGGTGGCCTGGGAGAAAGGGGTGTGGGTGTGTAGACCCGAGAGAAGGCGAGAAGGAAAGTCAGAGGCGTAGAGGAGCACACGTCCTGCCCGGGGCCGCCAGGGGCGGGCGGGCGGGCGGGCGGGCCGATCGAGAGGGGCGTGGGCAGCGGGCGGGAACGCGCGCTCCTCTGCTCTCCTCCAGCGCGGGCGGGCGGGCTGGTGCGCGCGTTGGGGAGCGGCGGTTGCGCGGCGCCCCGAGAGCAGTGGGCACCAATCAACGGTTGCCATAGCAGCGTTTGACGTCATCGTGCGTGTGGTGCCCCTGCTGCCGGGGCTGGTGATTGGAGGAAACCCCGTGTCTGCGGAGCGGCTGTAGCCTGTGAGCAGCGAGATCCAGGGACAGAGTCTCAGCCTCGCCGCCGCCGCCCAGAGACCGCTTCGCCCGTCCGTCCGCCGCCACCCACCCGGGGCACAGGTAAGGCCCCGGTCGCCCCGGCCTCCGCCGATGAGGGAGCCGAAGCCACCCGCGTCCCCAGCCCCGCTCCCCCTCTCCTCTGGCCAACGCCCGCGGCCGCCTGCCGCTCAGGTCTTCCGGACCGACGCCCGGGTCCCGGGTGTGAAAGGCGCCCACGCGCGGGCCCCCGGTTCGCCGCCTCGCGAGAGCAGGGTGGCCGAGGCCCTGGCCGCCGTCCACCCCCGCGCCCCGCGCCCCGCTTCCGCCCGCGGTAACCACGCGGCGGCGGCAGCGCAGGTGAGGCCGCCCGACCCGGCCCCGCGCTGCGGCGGCCGGGCCCCTCCCCCACCCAGGCGGCGGCGGCGGCGGGAGGGACCGAGGGACCCGTCGGGCCGCCAGGTGGGCGGGCGAGGCCGCCCCGCGCGGTCGGGTGGGGCCGGTCGGGACGGCAGGCTCCGCGGGGGAAGGACCCGGGTTTCCCGGCGGGACGGCCCGGGAAGCCCGCACATCCTGCTCCGAGGGCTGGGTGTGGCCCGTCCCCTCCCCCGCCCGCCGCAGCTGTCCCCGGCCCCGGCGTGGCGGTGGCGCCCCGCGAACGCGCGACTCCCGTGTGAGCGCCCCAGGTGGGCGCGGGCTGTGTCTCCCTCCCGTTGTGGCTGGGGCGGAAGGAGCGCGGGGCGGTTCGCTCGGCGCCTTGACACCGATCCGCCATGACAAAGGAGTCGGGGACTGTGCGGAGGCACCAGCCTGGGCGGAGCCACGCAGGGGAGGTGGCTGCGGATGGCGCGGACGGAGGATTTGCACTTGAAAGTCACGGTCTGCGAGGTTCCGCTGCGCCCGCGACGCCGCGGCCGGCCAAGAGTTAACTGGGTGTGGCGAGGCTCTCCGCAGTGTGGAGGCGAGGCCTCCAGCCCTGTTACCCCGTGAGAGAAACCCGGGCCACTTCCCCTGTGCTGAAGGGCCGGGGAGGGAAACCTTTGTGCTGGTTTGAGATTCATTTTTCTTTCGAAGCAACACCAACAGGAGAACGTTTCTGTATTCTCGGAGGGACGTTAATTTGGGGAAGCTATATAGGCGATCACAGCTTGTTTAATTCATCCACTGAAACAATACACCTTAAAATTCACCCTGGCCCGTTTCTTGTTTAAATAGGACTCCCATTTGGTTAAAAAAAGACTCGCTTGGGAAGGTAAAGGGAATCAGCTCCCGTAGTGGATGGTTCTTCTGTCCATTTTGTAATTAAACTAATTTTTCTTTTAAAAAATCCTTTATTTTGGGGACACATGGTTTAGTGGCGTCTTTTATTGTTAACATCTTTGAGAGGGGTAGCTTGTAAGACGTGGGGAGGAGGTACATTGAAGGTTGAGGTTTACAATGAAAGAGCTTTAGGTGAGCATACATGGGAAAGGGGAGCTTGAGTAATGCTCAGATTATGATTACTCTCAGAAACAAAATGCAGTGTGATCTTACATTTAAACTGCAGCAGTGACGTTGAAATGCTCGAAGCTTCCAGTGTGACCTTTTTGTGGTCGCAGAGTCAAAGTTCTGGGGCTCAGGTATTTTTTAAGGGAATGTGCTTAGAAGAAGACAAGGGGGTTAGGGGCGGATCCTTGGTGGTTTTATATTCATACTGTTTAGGAAACCCCAGTTGGTTGGTCTTCCAGAAGATTGTCCCTTAATCCGCTAGCAAATGGAAAGATGTAGATGGGGTGAGGATAACACCAATTAAAATTTGGTGAAAGTTAAAAAAGGCGTGAAGTGCACCAGAGTGAACGTGACTAGTAATTCTGGAAATACGATAGAAATGTTAATGTTCTGGGTTTCCTGGGGATTTTCATATTGAAGGGTGAAATGCTGCTTAAATTTGACTCTGTGGTGCTGGAGTTGAGCTGAGATTTTGGCCAAGTAGGAACTGGTTTTTAAGGTAGTCCTTTTGTCCAGATGTGCTTTTTTAGGATTCTCCAAAGAGATGAGGTAATAGAATTGTAGTTTGAATTTGCTTCTTTACATTGAGTGTGCTAATTTTTCTACTCTATCTTTTTTATGAAGCTGCATTTTCTCAATCTTTCACAGCCAGTAAATCTTGAGATGTTTTTCCAGTTCTTAACCACAGGTATGATTTAGAATGTATATGTTTTAATGAGAAGAAAACTTCTAAGTGCTCCTTTTTTCTCCTTGCAGACCATCCAAGCATGGATAAAAACGAGCTGGTGCAGAAGGCCAAGCTGGCCGAGCAGGCTGAGCGGTATGATGACATGGCCGCCTGCATGAAGTCTGTAACTGAGCAAGGCGCTGAATTGTCTAATGAGGAGAGGAATCTTCTCTCCGTTGCTTATAAAAATGTTGTAGGAGCCCGTAGGTCATCTTGGAGGGTTGTCTCAAGTATCGAGCAAAAGACGGAAGGTGCTGAGAAAAAGCAGCAGATGGCTCGAGAATACAGAGAGAAAATTGAGACTGAGCTAAGGGATATCTGCAACGATGTACTGGTGAGAATCATGCAGTTGAGCTTTCTTATAGCAGGGGTCCTATAATGCGTACCAGCTTTATTGTAACTTTTATCTTTTGCTTTTCTTTTAAAAAATCAAATGTTTGTTTTCAGGGTGTTTAAAAGATGTTGAAGCAGTTGTGGATAATTTAAGATAATAGAATGATGATTTTCACATAGTTATTTAAAAAATCCATTGTGGTACATACAATACATTTTATATTCATTGAAATAGTAAAGTGGGTTATATTGCCATTTTGATTGTGGTTAGGGTATCTGGAGTAGTTCTAGCACTGATTGTCTTAAATGTGCATGTATGGGTGTGGGAATTTTACACATCTTGTTTTATGTGCGGAATGTAACAGGAGACTCATTGTAGACACGGGCCTTCTGGATTAGCCACCATCATGTTAATGCAGTGAGTCAGCTGTGTGGAGAGCTGGCCCCCCAGCTGTTTCTTTCTCTTGCATTTAAATGTTGAAAGTCAGCTTTGAGCACTGACAGCCATGGTAAAAGGTTATGAATAACTCAAACTTGATTTTCTAGATTCGAAAGTATTTTCAAGTAGTTACATCTATTGTGCTGAAGCCCTGTGCTTCTCTAAAAGCTTAAAATGTTGAATGTTTTGGTTGTCTTAATGTCTTCTTACACGTTTTTCTGATCTAGAAAAATCTGAAAATGATCAAATAGAACATCCAGCCAATTAACATAATATTCAGTATACATGAATACTAGGGTTTTTTTTTTGCGGTGTACTAGGGATTTCTGGAATAATGCCAGAAATGGTTCTACAAAGTTTTACACTGGATGGACCTCCTGTTCCACCTTGGGTATTAACATGTCAGGGCTGTGGTAGGAAAAAGAGGGAGAGTCCTAATCTCTACACTATTAAGTCCAGGTGCATTATGTACAATTTGTTCATAGAACTACTGAAGTAGTGATGGGGGACACTTTCCATGAGGCTATCTTCAAAGAGTAGTGATATTTTTTATTCTCATTTAAAATAGACTCACAATCCCAGTCTTGTGTGGTACCTGTCTTGTTTGCATTCATGTTTTAATTGCTTAATTGAAATTTTATGACTTACTGTTCATTTCTAGCATGCTTTTGAGGCTGACAGATGTATCTCACAATTTTAGAATTATTAATGTTTGAAAAATTAATTTTATTTTTTTGTGAGACAGGTCTTACTGCGTAATTCAGGCTAGCCTGAACTTGTAATCCTGGGTAGCCTTAAACTCTGGCAGTCCTACTGCCTCAGCCTCCCTGAGTGCTAGCATTACAGGTGTGCACCACCACACTCAGCCATAAAATGTTTTTTTCTGTAATAAAATTGAGGTAGTTTTTTGTTTGTCTTTTGCTCTTACTAATATTTTCTGTTCGTTACCAAGTGTTATTGACTCTGGTTCCCTTCCCCCTACTTACTAATTTTTATTTTAATTTCAAAAGGTATTAATACAAGTGATAATTTTCCTTAAAACAAGTGAGTTTTAGAAATAAACAGGGACATGGTGACATTTATTTTCTACTAAAAAGTTAATGGCTAGGGCCGGAGGGTTAGCTCAGTGGTTCCGGCGCCTGCCTCGCAAGCGTAAGGACCTGATGTTCGATCCCCGGTTACCACATATAATGCTGGGCGTGGTGGCTCACGCCTGTAATCCCAGCACTCGGGAGGCAGAGACGGGAGGATTGCTGAGTTTGCGGCGGCTTGCCTGGGCACCATAGTGAGCTTAGGGCCAGCCTGAACTACAAAGCAAGACCCTGTCTCCAAAAAGCAAAAAAAAAAAAAAAGTTACTGGCTATTCCAGGTAGGTATTTGTATAATTGCTACACAAAGTACAAAAGCTCTTGTGAGACTTTTTCTAGGAAAAGATTGTCTTAGTTTTGCTTCCATTTTGTTTATGAAGGAAAAGATACTTGTTTCACAGAAGGAGCTCACAAGGATGATCTTTGATTAAGAGGTTCTTGTTTGTTAATTTGTAGTCACAATTTATCTCCTTTGAGTAACAGGTTTTAGTAAAGTCTAAATGCAGTTTTGACTTTGAAAATGTAAAGTGTGAATGGTATAGAGAATTTACAGAGTAAGTCTCTTGTTACCTATCCACAATTTATAACAGTGGATACTGGAGCTATTTGTTAAACAGGAAAGTCTTTGGGAAAGAGTGTAATAGAATTAGGTCATCAGTGCTGCTAATTTTCTAAGCCATTTTTATTTCAAGCTGGGAATATTCAGTGTTTATAAATACCTTGATTTTTCCAAGTGGACTTTCTGACCACATTTTTCAGAAAGATCATATTGCTGAAGAAACATTTAGCATAAAATTTCTTTCTAGTAATGACAATGATAAGCAGAGTTGATAACTTCAAAGAAAAAAATTTCCCTAAACTATTACACACGATAAAAGTGTGTACTTTATTTTTAATTTGAAAAAACTAAGTATAGTACTTCTGCAGAATTAATGTTCCTGGCAAGTAGCATCAGTGACAAGCCAGATTGCATTTTTGATAACCTACATCATAATGGATGAGAAAATACCTTCTTTCCTGAAAAAAAAAAATAGCCTGATTTTTGGGGTTCTTGTTTTTTTTTTTTCCAAAGATTCTTTATTAACCCTTTTTCGTTGTGTGCATTTATCAGTATATGCCACTTTGGACCAGATTCCTTCCTTCAAGGAAGTAGTTGAAGGCATTACTGTGAGGGTGGTCACTGGAGTAATCTTCGCAATATGAACTTTGCTGCATCCAAAAGAACTTGTGGCTGTTTTCTTGCATTCCTTTGAAATTTAAGTGTTTGAGCTAAGGTAGTTTGCCTTTACTGCCAGGCACTTAGAACAGACAGTGGTTGGGAGGGACTCAGCATTAGCAATACGAGTACTTGGCACAAGTCTGAAAGGTGCAGTCAAAATTGGGTAAGTGAAAAAACTGAGGGAATAAATATGAGAAAATCTCATTCAAACTGAAGGGTGATTATTGTATAAGAAGAGTTCAGAGTTTTGAGTCACCACAGTTTTACATTGTGGAAATCATTCAGTACTAAAAAGAAAACTGAGCTCAATATAATAGAAATAATAACTACTGCACAGAGTTGTTAAGAATGAGACATCAGTAATGCACGTAGGTTACCTTCTCTGGGGTGTAAGAGCAGTGATGAGCTGCCTGTACAGTACAGAGATCTCTTCCAGAATCCATGCGAATTAGATTTAAATCCAGAAAGTGTGTTTTGGGGGCAGAGAGTTAGTGCCACCTATCAGATTTTCAGAAGTTTTGAAAGCCACTGATATGAGGCAAATAAGGCTTACATTGCTTATAGGAGGACTGGGAGAAGGAGTAAAGTTACATGTCATCACTTATTTAACAGTTGGCAGTAGTAGTTGAGTAATTATGTAGTGATCCAGTTAACTTGACTACGTTGTATTTTATTTGCTGGGGGGTGTGAGGTATGATTGCTGAGCACTGATTTGTCTCCAGCCCACAGACCTGCCACTGCTGTAAGCAGGGCCAAGAAGAGATAAGAAAGGCATCATTAGTGTTAATACTTGAGTATTTTGTACTATTGGAAAGACTGAGGTAAATGAAATGGAAATGATGGAAACAAAAGGAAGATGAACACAAAGGTAGGTGTTCCTTGTTTGGTGTGGAGAAAAAAAATCACAGCCAGATCAAGCACAGCAGGTTAGCCTGATGTATAGTAAGCACTACTTGAGAAAAAAATGGGTCCTGCCCATAAGTAATACAGAAGATCTGGATTTATTTAGCAATGTGATGAATTGTGAAAAATGAAAGTTAACTAAAAGAAAGGATTTGTGACAAGCAAAAACCAGAGGAAAGCCGGGTGTGGTGGCTCACGCCTGTAATCCCAGCACTTGGGAGGCAGAGGCAGGAGGATTGCTGAGTTCGAGGCCTGCCTGGGCTACATAGTGAGCTCAGGGCCAGCCTGAACTACAAAGCGAGACCCTGTCTCAAAAAAAAAAACAGAGGAAAGTCTCAAGATATAAGAAGACTATGCTCAAAATGATTTAGCTCTTTTAATTTGTCCAAGACATTTTTTTCAGCCCTAGTGTGTGTATTGGGAAAGTGGGAAATAAGCTATCTGAGGACCAGAGTGGGTTATACTTTTTTATCTTTTGTTTGTTTAGTGAGCAGCAGTTTACATTTTAGAGATACCCTCATAATACTTCATGCTTTGCCAGTTGGTCAATTGAAGAACAGTTAAAAGTTACAGGGTCATTTTTAATTTTAAATATTAATTTTAAATTAAAACATGTTCCTCTGCCTATTTTTTTGTGAGATTGAAACCTTTTCTGTATCTTTGATAATTTCATTACATAACAATTACAGCCAGATACAGAATAATTTTGGGAACAAAGAACAGACTCTTAGTAGGCATGTAATTGATTTTTGTCTTTGAAAGTTGCTCTTGAAATGGCTGGAGACCCTGATAGCCTGGAGTGTATAGTTCGAAGTTGTTGTCACTGTTTCCCTAGGAATGAGAAACTGGGCATAAACACTAGTCTTAACCGATGAAGTGGAGTTTGTAAATCTGGCAGATTAAGTGAAGTTTTTGCATAAGAATTACTGCATTTCAGATAATTTTATGAGACCTTTAGAAGGGAGCAGGCTTGCACTGAAAAACCTTTCAGTAATTTTGCATGAGATGGGATTAGAAAAGATAGATACAGGTCAGATGATGAAGGGGCCTGCTGTATGCTATAAAAGTAAAGATTAGATGGTTTAGAGACTTACAGGTCTTGACAGGACACCAAATTTTATCTTGTAGAAGAAAGTGGTGATACATAAGGACAATTATGTTTTATAAAGAAATTCATAAATCCTTAGTAGCAGAATATGTTAATGCCTTGCATCAGTTCATTCATCATAGTTTGCTTGCTATTGGCATTTTTACAGAATTGGGTTCGACTTCTGGGGCATCTTTAAGTTATAAAGGATAGAATCAGGTCATGTTATCCTCATCCTGTGCCCCTCACCCCATGAATTTAAGTCCTACTTTATTGTCTTTTGATTGATTCTTGCACATAAAAGGAGTGCAAAAGTGGAAATAGTTTTTGACTTTATAACCTTTTCAATGTTGAATTAATTTCATCACAAATTTTTGGTTCCAAGATAAGATTCTTGGCACAGTTACACTGAAGAGTGAGGCAGTCTTAAGTGATGGAAGTTCTGGTAAAAACTAACATAAATAAACTCCTCTGAAATTCTAATGAGGCTTTTAAATTTTTTCTAAGTTACTCTTTACCCCATAGTTCTTGCTTCTTTTTTAGCAGTTTTACATTGAGGACAAACTGTTCAAGTTGTTGGGGGATTTGGGACTGCTGTCATTTTCAGTGTGTGCAAAGTCAGAATTTGTCTTCTTTTTGAAACTACCTGTCCTAGTTATTTTCTTAGTGCAAAGTGTTATTCCTGTGTTGCTTAGACAGTGGATTCTCAACCTTTTGCATTCTTGCTGATAATCATTTTATGCTTCCTACTAATGGGTGGCGCCTAGGAGAGATACACATTGCAAATTGAGAAAGTGATAGTATACAAATAAACTTAACCTGGGTTTTTTTTTTTTTGAGACAGGCTCTCACTTTGTAGTTCAGGCCGGCCCTGAACTATGTAGCCCAGGCAAGCCTCGAACTCAGCAGTCCTCCTGCCTCTGCCTCCCAAGTACTGGGATTAAAGACATGAGCCACCAAGCCCGGCTTAACTTAATCTGTTCTTAATGTGCAAAAGTTGAAATATAAACATCCATTTGTTACTGCTGGTCACTCACTTGGAGTTGCTGCATTTAATTGTTGTTTTCCCAGTCCTTTGTTGCATGTGTCTCTTTCTGTAATCTTTTATTCTTTTGTTTTATACTTCCCAAAATCCCCTGCACACAGCCATTCTTTGTGCTACCTTGATGTTCTCTCTGTCTCATGGAAGTCATTGCTGCTTCTCATCTTTGTGGTCTGAGGGTTTTAGCTTTATCCTCTTATTTAGAACTTAATTCTAATCTTGCTGTCTAAGTTATATAAAATTTTAAGGACTGACTCCATTCCTGTACCATCCTTGAGAAGTGAGACCATTGATATTTGTACCCTGAAGAAGTATGATACACTTAATATTTTTAGGTGGCACAGACTTTAATTTGGGGGGGATGTCATGACAAACCAGCATAACTGTTAACTGTTTCATTTCCTGCACAAGGGTCATTCTCCAGTTCTCTCTTTAATTCATTATATGGCATTTACAGTAAGTTCCCACTATTTGTAGCTTAAGAATTTCATTTATTTGAGTTATTTGATGAGGTAGGACATTATTAAAGTTCAGAGCTGGTTACCTTTTTAGGAACAGTAACCCATTTCTTAACAAGTATCTGGGCAGAGGTTGCTCAGTACAAAGATATTGGACAAGCCTTCAGCAAATATTAAGTCTATCATTGTCCCCCACCACTAAGGACGCAGAGATGGAGAGGTATGTGTGTGTGTAGAGGAAAGTCAGAAATCCTAATTTTCAAAACAGGTTTTGGGAAGCCAGGGAAAAGTCATACACCTGTGATCCCAGCACTTGGAAGGCAGAGGGACTTTGAAAGTTGAAGGCCAGCCCTAGACTTCATAGTGAATTCAACAATAGTCTACACTACACAGCGAGACCCTGTCTCAAAACAGGGTTTGAGATCTCATGTCTTAAGATACCCAACAATGGTTTTATGTTTCTCCTTAATTCAAAAACTTTTCTGAGAAAAACTTGCCTGTTGGTTCCAGCCCGAGGGACTGTAAACTTTTCTTTAACCACCACCCCACAGGTAATAAATACCATTGTCCTCATTTTGGAGTGACATCTTTGGACTGCATTCACCTCAGACACTAATGACCACCCAGAGCACATTATTTATAAAGTGATCGTATGGAGTTGACAGTTGAGGACAGTGTTACATACCCAGGCTGTAGAACATCTAGACTAGAAAAGGCAAGTTCTTGATTCACCTTGATAAATACTTTAGTAGTACTGCACAATATGTTGGACAGCTCAGTCATGTGGTTTTTTTCAAGTAATGACTTTTCCTTCACTTCCCCTTTGCTCATCTGAAGGGGTCAGATCATTAATAGACTGTGTAAATAATGGGAATAAAATGTCTTATTTTATATAAATGATACATTTAGTATAGGCCATGGAGACTTAACCATAAAACTTTTTAATGTTTAATTGACTACCTGTGATTTTATAGACTGTGCTGTAAAAACAAAAAAAAAAACACAGGAAAGCTGGGCTGGTGGCTCACCCCTGTAAACCCAGCCCTCAGGAGGCAGAAGCAGGAGGACTGCTGAGTTCGAGGCTTGCCTGAGATTCATAGTGAACTCAGGGCCAGCCTGAACTACGAGATCTATCTCAAAAAAAAAAAAAAGAAAGAAAAGAAATCCCTGCTTTTGGGCCAGGGACTGACCTAGCACAGTGGTACCATACCTGCCTGGCAAATACAAAGGTCTTGCCTCCCATCCCTGGTAACCACAAGAAAGAGAAAAGAAAGCCCTGCTTTTAATAGTAGAAAACCTAGAGAGGATAAAAAAAATAACTAATAAAAATATTCATGAGGTGTCCCATTTATTTTGGAAGAGCTGTGCTTCAGCTTTTTATTGAAAAAGGTCTGATAAAACTCACAAGACAATTTATGCATAAGGTACATGTGCAAGTTTTAAAATGCTGTAAAAATGCAGTGTTAGAAATAATTGAGAAATAGGCCCAGATTTGTCTGACATTGGCATTCCATGAGCTACACTGAGAAGTGGAAGAATAATAGCAATGTTACTTACTGCTCAGTTCTTTTTGGTTCTATTTACCATTTTGATTTTTTTTTTTTTTTTGCTTTTTGGAGACAGGGTCTTGCTTTGTTGTTCAGGCTGGCTCTGAGCTCACTATGGTGCCCAGGCAAGCCACCACGAACTCAGCAATCCTCCTGTCTCTGCCTCCCGAGTGCTGATTTTGATTATATTTTAAAGACACTAAACTTCACTAGCATTAATGATCCAAAAACAGGAAATTCCCTGAACTGATTTAACTTGGCAGTTTTTAGGCCTGCATTGTTACCCATTTGCCCAGTTGATTTTTTCGAAATCAGCAGTACATATTTCTAGCAGCATTATTTTGTGCAGATGTCTTGCTTAATTTTGAGTATAAATAGTAATGCTTTGAGGATAGCATTAACGTTTCTTAATGGAATAATATAAGTATCAAGTTTCTTACTGATTTTTAGTAGTTAAATGATGAAGTTTGCCACCTCTTGATTGTTGGAAAATGATTTCAGTTACACAAGTAATGAAAATCCTTACCCTTTAGTTTTCTGTTGTTGAATTTAAACAACTGACCCTTTGTATGATTTTCTTCATGGCACACATGAAGTTTCACTCTAGTCACACATTTCATAAAAAAGATGACTTTGAACTAAATTAGTGCTTCACACTACCTGATAGCATTACAACATTTTTTTTTCTTTTTTGTGTGAGACAGGGTCTTTCTTGCTTTGTAGTTCAGGCTGGCCCTGAGCTCACTATGTAGCCCAGGCAAGCCTTGAACTCAGCAGTCCTCCTGCCTCTGCCTCACGAGTGCTGGGATTACAGGCGTGAGTCACCAAGCCCACCATTCTATGTGGTTACCGGGATCGAACTCAGGACCTTGTGCTTGCAAGGCAGGCGCCGGCACCACTGAGCTAAATCTCCGGCCCTATTACAACATTTTTAATGGAGCACTTATCTAATTGGAAGTAACTGAAGAAGATACATACTATTAAGAAAAAAATGGAAAGTTGCTCCAACCACAAGGGGGGGTAAGAGACTTAATTTTCATGGTAATAGGCCATATTGCAAAATTAATGGTTTTATTTTAGAATTCTAAGATCTAGGAATGGTAAGAGTCAGTAGTTCTATGCAATAAAAATTGTGAGGGAGTCTATATTCAGGGAAAGTACAGGACTAGAAATTTAAACTATTGTGCTTGAATTGTAATGAAATTATGTTTTGGAAAGGATATTTTGATTTTAATGAATGACATTTGTGGAGTACAGTATTTTGTGAATTTTTAAATATTAAAGTTGAGAGTTGAATTTTAAAGAGTTACTGGATTTAGAGTAGAAAACGCATCCACGTGGCATTTTCATTTCACCAGATCGAGACAGTGAAGCTCAAAGGTTCAGTGATTGATGTTAGGTCATACAGAACATGTTCAAGTTTTTGGAACCTTACATATCAAAACATTAACTCTGTGCTAAGATTATATGGTTATAGAGGGAATGAGGGCTTTTCAGTAACCAAAAATGCCACCACTTGAATTATACTATAAATGAGGAGGGGTTATGTTTTAGACTATACCATAGAGTTTTATACTAATGAAAATAATGAGAATCATAATTGAGGGCTCTTATGCCACAAGTTCTTGCTACCTTCTCCCTTTTAACGTTGGAGGGGGAGGTCATGCTTTGTATAAAAGGAGGTGTTTCTGTGTCCTGAAGCCATACAGAATGAGCCATGATAGTAAATCTAAGAGAGAGAGAGATGGGTTATTAGAGGATTGGTTTTTTTCCCACTTTCATATTTGGTAACATCTCAGAATTATCCCAGCTATATTTTCAGTCTTATAACCCTTAGGGCAATACTTACGACAAAATGAGAACTTTTTTTCCACCTTTCATATATTTTTTAAATGCATCAAGTTTTATGCCATTTCTTTTAAGATTACTCCTTAAAATTGTTTTTAGATGATAAATACTATGCAGTCTGTGGGGTAGGTTGGTTGATTACACCTATAATCCCAGCACTTAGGAGGCTCAGGCAGAAACATCACTGCAAGTTTGAGGCTAGCTTGGGCTATGTTGAGTTCAAGGCCAGGCTGAATTACCTAGTGAGACCTTGTCTCGGGAAGAAAAAAAAAGAAAGGGGAAAATTATCTGTTCTGCATGTGATGTTTCTAGCTAGTTCCTTATTTGAAGTAATTTCAGATTTAGGAAAAAAATGAGAATCACATGACAGCATGGAGAATTTCTTAGATTGTCTTATTTTCCCACATTAATGTGCCATACAACCACAATATCATTTCAAACCAAGAATTTAATAAAATAATGGATAAATTTATATAGTTTGTAGATCTACTTAAATTTCACAAATTAATCATCTGTTTTTGAGCAATGGTTTCTGGATGAGATTCTTTGTGTTAATCATACTTTTAAAAATTTAAACAGCAGGGCCAGAGATTTAGCTCAGTGGTTCCGGCACCTGCCTTGCAAGCGCAAAGTCCTGAGTTTGATCCCAGTAACCACATACAACTGCCAGGCGTGGTGGCTCACGCCTGTAATCCTAACACTCAGGAAGCAGGGACAGGAGGATTGCTGAGATCGAGGCTTGCCTGGGTTATAGAGTGAGCTCAGGGCCAGCCTGAACTACAAAGCAAGACCCTGTCTCAAAAAAAAAAAAAATTTAAACAGCAGTGAGGATTTCTAAAACCATGCTATGTTACCCAGAAGTATCAGTTGGATTGTTTAACATTGACACCTTGACCCAGGATGGTGGCACAACCAACTGAGAGGGAGGCTGAAATAGAATCATGGGCAAATTCAAGGCCAGTCTGGGATAGGAGGTGAGTTAAGGCCTGCCTGGAGTACATAGTGAAACCTTGTCTCAAAAAAATACAACCTGCAGTTAGGATTACCTTGTCCAAAGTTACAAACTAAATATATTTCTGCCAAATTGCTTTCCAAATAAGTTACTTTATAAAATGAGGTTATTTCAGGCACTGAGGTAAACATAAAATACTTCGTAGTCAGATACTTGCTCTTAATATTTTTAAAGTTTAGTCTAAATTCTCTTAGTCTGTAATTCCAGACTCCTTCTGATTCACTTTGAAGACAAAGGCAGGTGTTTGGTGATTTGACTGATTGATTTAACACACTGGCTTGTACCACTGATGGCCACCCAGCAGCAAGACATTCAAATTAAGGCCCTGTTGTGAACATGTTAAAAGCCGTCAGAGGGATGATGGCAGGTAGGATGGATGTGAGTAAAGCACTTGAGATGCTTTCCTGGAATAAAAGGCAGGGAGTTTTGAAATTCGTGGTATGGTAAAACACAAGATTGGGATGAAGAGTGTCTTGATTTTGTCTTAGAAGCTCCTGTCATATCACCTGTGACAGTTAGACCAATGGCTTGCCTCCTAACTTGCGTTTATTTGCTTCACACTCTTTCATCCTCTCAGGTGGGTGTTTCTTTGGTCTCTTCCTCCTTCCAGGTCATGTATACAAACAGTTTTCCAGGAGCTGCACAAGCTTATTAGGTACTTAGCCTGTTGATACTGTTTCTATTATATGTGCATGGTGTAAGTGCCCAAACATTTGTCATTTTAAATGAATGGTTTCAGAAAAGAGCACTTTTTTCTCTGGAGGAGAATACTCATTATCTGATGTAGTATCAACCTAGTAATTTCTTATCATTTTGTCTGAACTGGTACAGAAGTTTATAAAGCAGTAAGTTTTTAATGATGACTTTTAGAAAACTAGGCTTTATTGTGCGCTAAGCTTACACAGTTTCCTTCTGCATGAGTAAGATTGATCTAAAATTTGTTTTGTTGAAATGAAGCTAGTCAGTTGGGATTTAATGTTTTAGTGCTTATAATGGGCATAGCTTGTCCTTGTGGAGCATGTGGCACATATAAGAGGGTAGGGCTCACCTGTAATTCCAGCTACTGGGCAAGCCAGTGCCTGAGGATCACTTATGCCCACAAATTCTACCCCAGCATGGGCAATGTAGTGAGACCTTGTCTCAAAAAACAAAGCAAAGAAGAATGCGTGTGTTACCTGAGTGTGGTGGCACAGATGTAATCGCAGTATTCCTGGAGGCATTCTTAGAGTGGCTCCCTGAGGTCACAGTTTTCACGACAATACTTACATTGACCCTTGTTGCTGGTCTGACTTTAGCACTGGTTTTAGAAGCAAGGAAGGCTGGAACTGCTGGCTCTTCAGCACTAATAAAGGCAGTAGTTCAGATTGTACCTAGTAATCATGACATTCTTCACTTCTGCACTCATGGTGAAGAAAAAATGTTTTAGTGCTTTTGGAGCCAAATTATCCTTACACAGATACCTTTTTGTATGAGGTAAATCTACAGGGATTTAGTTCCAGGACCACCATGTCCGCTGATGCTCACTCAAGTCTCTTAGATAAAGTGACAGTAGTATTTGCATGTAATGTCAGAGCATCTTCATGAAGTATTTATACCGTGTTGTTGGAGAATGTTAAGGAATAAAGTCTGCAGGTGTATTACAGTTTATTTTTTGAAATATTTTAGAGTCATTGTGGTGGAATGTATAAATATGAATTGTTAATTTGGGGAGGCCAGCTGTACAATGGCTGTCTCGAAAAAACTTGTGATTTTTTTTTTTTTTTTTTTTTTTGGTTTTTTTTTGAGACAGGATCTCGCTTTGTAGTTCAGGCTGGCTCTGAGCTCACTATGTAGTCCAGGCAAGCCTTGAACTCAGCAATCCTCCTGCCTCTGCCTCCCGAGTGCTGGGATTACAGGCGTGAGCCACCACACCCGGCAACCTTGTGATTATTTGAATTGTGCCCCGAACTGATTTCTTGTTTTAAAAGTGATGTGTTTCATAAGTTCTTTCATGCCATGTAATAAATGGTGCTTGCACAAGTGCCTGGTGACATTCCCTGTTTTCGATCTAACAAGGCTTGCTTAAAGCAGCAGACTGATGCTTTTCTGTGTATATAGTGAGTCAGTTACTGATGACCAAGAGCAGGCAAAGAACTTGAACCTCTGTAAAACTTCACTTTTTTATTTGCTCTTGACTATAAGCTGTGAAGCTCATCAGCTTCCTGCCTGCCTGGTTTCCTGGAAAAACTGAATAGAATGGGACTTCCTGAGGAACCTCCCCCAGTGGTTTTAGTAATATTTTGCAACATCTCCACAGGACCAAGGGTGTACTAGACCCCACAGTCAACTTGAAAATGTCTGATTTTTTTTTTTTTTGTAGGATGCTCTTCTCACTTGAACGGTAGCCAATTTGGATTTGGACAGGTATTTGCCAACCATCTCAAAAGTTAGTGAAGTGGGCTGGAGATTTAGCTCAGTGGTTCCAGTGTCTTCCCGGCAAGTGCAAGGTCCCTGGTTCGATCCCTGGTAACCACATAGCACAAACCGGGCGTGGTGATTCATGCCCAACTGCAATCAGTACCACACACCACAGTGCTGGGTATAGTGGCTCACGCCTGTAATCCCAGCACTTGGGAGGCAGAGGCAGGGGGATCGCTGAGTTCAAAGCTTGCCTGGGCTACATAGTGAGCTCAGGCCCAGCCTGAACTACAAAAACACAAAAATTAATGATATGAGCATAAAGAAATCCTGAGACCAAACAACTTTAAAACATAAATATATTATTACAAGTTTTTTGTTTTTCTCTAGAAGAAAAAGTGTTTGTTTAGAAAGAATTGAAGATGATGGTTGGATTAAAAGTAAGGTTTTTTTTAAATAAGGAAATTATTTCTTTTAAGAAAGGAATCCAGGTCTAGGACAGTTTCTGAGAGTGGTTTTACCTGGTGTTTTTGTTGTTTGTTTTTGAGACAGGTCTTGCTTTGTAGTTCAGGCTGGCCCTGAGCTTACTGTGTAGCTCAGGCAAGCCTCGAACTCAGCAATCCTCCTGCCTCTGCCTCCCGAGTGTTGAGATTACAGACGTGGGCCATCACACTTGGCATTGTGATATGTGGTACTAGCAAGCACAGGGTCCTGAATTTGATCCTCCTTAACCACATACAGCAGTATTGGGCGTGGTTAGTCACACCTACCAGCAGTCAGTACCACAGACCACAGTGCAGGGTGTGGTGGCTCACGCCTGTAATTCCAGCACTTGGGAGGCAGATGCAGGAGGATAGCAAAATTCGAGGCTTGCCTGAGCTACATAGTGAGCTCAGGGCCAGCCTGAACTACAAAAGTGAGACCCTATCTCAAAAATTAAATCGTTATATCCAATGACTTGTATAAAATAAAGGATAACTGTCATAGGTGGGGGTACAGACAAACCATAGCAAAGTTAAAAATGCTGTTTGATAATGTTGTTATTATATTAAGATTACAGGATTTTGGTGTCAGTGGTCAACAGCTACATAATGGGTGTTTCCAAACTGGTTTATTCCTTCTATTGATTCTGTCTTGTCTGAAATGTTATTGTGGTTCTTCGCATGTTACCGACTGATCACTTACACTGTTGCATGGAGCTAGGATTTTAGCTGAAATACCTGAAAGAGCCTCACTTGTATGTTGCAGTGGGTGGGGCTAGCTGCATCTTTCTTGTCATTTGGGTAGTTTGACTTCACCAACTCAAAGATTAAAAAAAAAAGCAGAAGGGAAAATTTCCAGGTGGATCCATTAAGTGTTAGGCCCATAACTGGGGCCACTGTTGCATGCATTGAATTCTGTTGGTTTAAAGCAACTCCACAAAGCTAGCCTGGACTCCAAGGAGAAGGACCCAAATTAGACTTACTGAGGGAGAGAGGAGTAAGGATAGCCAGAAATTGGTGGAGGTCATCTTTGAAGAAAGTCTGACATAGGGAGCCAGGATAGTAGTCCCTTTAATTAAGTTTAATTTAACCTTTAGTCTTGATTAGTTTCATTCTGTTTTGCTTTGAAATAATGCTTTTTAGCTTTATGTCATCAGAGGATTTCAAAGAAATACCAATTTTTTTCTGACCTTTCTGCAACTTATTGGGGTCACCATTTCACTAGAAACGTTGCTGTTGACTTTGGGTCTGCAGGCCACTGCCTGCTTTCCCAGTGGCCATTCTGTACCTGTGGTTCTGGTTGATAGTGTTTATAGTTACTCTGTGGCAGATTGAATGGTTAGCTTGAGAGAAAACATGCTTCCCTGTTATTTTAATTACTAGGCAACTTTTAGTTTGGCACAAGTTAACCTTGATATAAAACAAGACATTTTTAGGGACATAGAAGGTACTACTCATAAAAATAATTTTAGTGGGCCAGGGATTTAGCTAAGTGGTTCTGGTGCCTGCCTAGCAAGCTCAAGGTCCCTGGTTTGATCCCAGGTAACCACATACAACAATACTGAGTGTGGTGGCTCACCCCTGTATTCCCTGATTTTGGAGGTAGAGGCAAGAGGATTGCTGAGGCTTGCCTGGGCTACATAGTGAGCTCTGGGTCAGCCTGAACTACAAAGTGAGATTCTGTCTCAAAAAAATACTTCTAGCGACATTTATGAACACAGTGCCTGAGTTAAGTAGGTTTTCTGGGATAGCTTTAGAATTTAATTTCTAGTGTTTCATTCTTAAATAATATGTTTAGTATATTAGAATACAAATAAGCTTAAATAGCTTTAGAATTTAACTTCTGGTGCTTTCAATCTTAATAATATATGTTTATTGTATTAGAATACAAATAAGTTTAAATTCTTAAGAGCTGTAAAAACTATAGGATAACATTTTAGTATTACCTGTTTTCTGATTTGTAAGCATGTCTTACTAGGTAAAATCTGTTTTTTAGTTTTTTGAGATGGGGTTCTTGTTTTGTAGCCCAGGCTAGCCTCAAACTTGTGGCAGTACTCCTGCCTCTGCCTCCTGCATGTTGGGATTATGTGCGTCACCACACCCGACAGTAAAAATCATTTTAATAGCAAAGAAAACTTTAAGATTTATAAATTTCGTGGTCCTTTCACTTTTTGAAAAATAAAGCTTTTGTTTTGAAATAGTTTGCCTATTGTGACATTATTCTAGCTGTGTTTTATAAATCAAGTTGGTTTTGTTCAGACTCCTCTGTCCTGGATTGATCGTATTACTGGTTTCTTCAATCATTTCTCCAGAGTTGCAAGAGTTTTATTTTGGAAGTTCTAAGGTCATAATTACATTACTTTTAAATGGAAGATTTGTCCACTTTTTGGTAAATGAACTCACAGTGTGGTCCAGGCTGGCCTCAAACCTGCAGCAAGCCTCCTGCCTCACCCTCCCAAGCGTTGGGAATAGCGGGCTGCACCACCTCACCAGGCTTAGTATTCTGCTGACTTTTAAACCACAAGTTCATCAGTACTGTGTTCTTAGTTATGTTACTGGCAGTGACTGGACTTAAAAGTTTTAGGACAGTCTATAGTATGTGCTTCAGAAAGGTAGTTATTTTTGTAAATACTTATGCTTATTACTTCTGTTTCTTTTCTTCTGAAGTCTCTTTTGGAAAAGTTCTTGATCCCCAATGCTTCACAAGCAGAGAGCAAAGTCTTTTATTTGAAAATGAAAGGAGACTACTACCGTTACTTGGCTGAGGTTGCTGCTGGTGATGATAAGAAAGGTACGCTGTTTTGATTTAAACCATTGGGTGAACATGTATAAAATATAGTATGGAAATAGTTTTTCAGTTTTTTTAATTGCTTAGAGCCCAGAATGGCAAGTAGTGATGCTTTTTGTGGGTATTTAGTATGTATATTTTCTATCTAGTACTGGTATTCCAAAATGTTTGCTTTGGAACAAGTTTAGTACACAAGAATATTTTCTCACAATTTTAAGAAATGGACCTTAGGTGCCAGAGATTTAGCTCAGTGGTTCCAGCGCCTGCCTCACAAGCACAAGCTCCTGAGTTTAATCCCCGGTAACCACATAACAGTGCTGGGCATGGTGGCTCTTGCCTGTAATCCCAACACTCAGGAGCCAGAGACAGAAGGATTGCTGAGTTTGAGGCTTTCCTGGGCTATATACTGATCTCAGGGCCAACCTGAACTACAAAGCGAGACCTTGTCTCAAAAATCTCAAAAACAGGGCCAGAGATATAGCTGAGTGGTTCCAGTGCCTATCTCGCAAGCACAAGGTCCTGAGTTCGATCCCCGGTAACCACATACAATGCTGGGCATGGTGACTCACGCCCACCAGCAATCAATATCACAAGTGCCGGGCGTGGTGGCTCACGTCTGTAATCCCAGCACTCGGGAGGCAGAGGCAGGAGGATTGTTGAGTTCCAGGCTTGCCTGGGCTACATAGTGAACTCAGGGCCAGCCTGAACTAAAAAGCGAGACCCTGTCTCAAAAAAAAAAAGAAAGAAAGAAATGGACTTTAGGGCCCAGCAGTGTAGCTCAGTGGGGCTATGCTTGCCTGGCAAGCACAGGGTCATCCTGAGTTCGATTTGTAGTATTCCTTAAAAAAAGGAAAGACATGGGCCTGGGATTTAGCTCAGTGGTTCCAGCATCTGCCTCACAAGCACAAGGTCCTAGTTTGATCCCCAGTACCACATTCCACAATGCCAGGAGTGGTGGCTCACGCCTGTAATCCCAGCTCTTGGAGGCAGAGACAGGAGGATTGCTGTGAGTTCGAGTCTAGCCTGGGTTACAAAGCAAGACCCTGTTTCCAAAAAAAAAAAAAAAAAAGGAAAGACAAAGTGGCCAAGTAGCAGTGAAAACTGCCTACTAAAAATATAACAGTAATAGGATTACAACATTATTTTTGCCCAGGCATTAACCAGTGGTCACTGTGGTGATCCAGATTTTTTTCTTCTCTTGGTTTATATTTTAGAGTGCACATGGGGTATTACATGAAAGGTTTGGTTTGAAGAATAAAGGTGAAGTGCAGACTTAATCAGGGTATGTGGTTGTGTTTTATTATCTAGGAATTGTGGACCAGTCACAACAAGCATACCAAGAAGCTTTTGAAATCAGCAAAAAGGAAATGCAGCCAACGCACCCTATCAGATTGGGTCTGGCCCTCAATTTCTCTGTCTTCTATTACGAGATTCTGAACTCCCCAGAGAAAGCCTGCTCTCTCGCAAAGACAGTATGTATCTTACTTGCTACATGGAAATTTAGCAGTCTTATTAATTGAACACTGAAATGTTCTTTTTTAAAATCATAGGCTTTCGATGAAGCCATTGCTGAACTTGATACATTAAGTGAAGAGTCATACAAGGACAGCACGCTAATAATGCAATTACTGAGAGACAACTTGACAGTAAGTACTTAACAGCATCCTTAATGATTAATGTGGCTGAAGACATACTGTTGCTACATGGAATATTATGTTAGTTTATTTCCATCTCAGAGAGGCCTGGGGATTTAGCTTGAGTTCAATCCTTGGTGCTGGAAAGAGAAAAAAAAAATGCAGTCCTGGTCTTGCTAGGCAAGAGTTCTGAGCCACATCCCCTACCCAAATGGATGAATCTCTGTGTCAAGTGAAAGCAGTACCTCAGTTTGCTAACTTATTTTAGGAATACTATTTTTCTGCTTTGAAGTGAAGAAATGGCATTTTAAAAAGTGGAACTTCAGATTTTGTTACTATTTATCTCTCCCTGATGAGAAAGGCTCCGTGTAATAACCTGCATCAGCTGAATGTTGGTGTCAGGTATAGCATGAAGTCTTCACTGTTACAGTTGAATGAGAAGAAAACCAGAGATTCCCATTCTTACTCTTTTTACTGTCTCCTTTGAACATACGCATCATTTTAGGTTAATTTTACCATTTGTCATGTAAAGAAACTTGACCAAAACCTAACTGAATATGTATACTAATTCTAAACCTGGTTAACTAAGATTATCAACATTACCCAAGAAAGAACTATCTTACATCAAGCTTTCAATGTTTTTTTTTTAATTTCAGAAGTCCTCATTAAAGGTTAGAACTAGAAAGTGACATTAGAGATTGGCTTACAAAGCCCCTTGTTCAGCAGGAGCACACGGGCTACAAGAGGTCATTTGGCCACCTCCAAGGCCTCGGAAGCAGTCTCATTTTCAGGCTAGAGATATATTTAATTAGTAAGAGGAACTAATATGTCATGTGGGTACAGAAAAATTGAAATAGGTGGGAATCCCTCTTGTAGTAACTCATTTAAAGTTTTAAGATCATCTTGAATCAGTCCTTTAATAAAGTATCTCTGAAAAATATATTTTTCCAAGTTAAAGGTGTCAGAAAAGCTAAATTTGCGCTTTATCTCAGAAAGCAGATGCTGACTTTCATGCAGTGTACAATTTTCTTGTATGCAGGAATTAGTGTAAGCTTTACAAGAGAAGAATATCCGGACTAGTTCTCCAGTAGGGACCAAACTAGATAATTCTGGTTGAGTTGCACTCAAATGATATATCCCTCTCATTAATGATTCTCTGGACAATATGATATTCTAGTATTTAGTGTTTTTTAATACTTTGAGTTTTTTCTAGTTTGCCTTCACTACCTATGAGTAAATGGTCTCCTTTATCTGACATTTGAAGACAGCTATGTCATATAGCCACTGTACTTACAAGCTGCTTAGAGAAAAGATATTTTTTATCTCAAAGCCATTTTCAGCAGTGTTATATTTCTAAGAATTTTTTTCCTGATAGGATTATCTCCTCGGACCTTGGCATACATATGAAAAATTTATTTGTTTTATTTTGGTTTTGTTTTTTTAAACTGATACATGCTGAAAACTTTTTCTTCTTCTACTAGTTGTGGACATCGGATACCCAAGGAGATGAAGCTGAAGCAGGAGAAGGAGGGGAAAATTAACTGGCCTTCCAACTTTTGTCTGCCTCATTCTAAAATTTACACAGTAGACCATTTGTCATCCATGCTGTCCCACAAATAGTTTTTTGTTTACGGTTTATGACAGGTTTATGTTACTTCTATTTGAATTTCTATATTTCCCATATGGTTTTATGTTTAATATTAGGGGAGTAGAGCCAGTTAATATTTAGGGAGTTACCTGTTTTCATCTTGAGATGGCCAATATGGGGAAGTGGAATTTTTATACAAGTTTCAAATGTTTGGCATAGTACTTTTGGTACATTGTGGCTTCACTAGGGCCAGTGTTAAAACTGCTTCCATGTCTAAGCAAAGAAAACTGCCTACGTATTGGTTTGTCCTGGTGGGGAATAAAAGGGATCATTGGTTCCAGACACAGGTGTTGTTACTGTGGGTACTTTGAGGTTCGGAGCACCTCCGAGGCTGTGGTTGAAGCAGATAGCCCGTGGGTCCTCCACATGCGGAGCCCCGTGTTTCTGGGAATCAAGCAGTCTGAGCGCACGCCGGTAGCTGCAGCTGTGGGCGTGTTCCTTTGACCAAGTTGTCACCCATTATTCTGGATAAGGGCAGAAACGGTTCACATTCCATTATTGTAAAGTTACCTGCTGTTTGCTTTCATTATTTTTTGCTACACATTTTATTTGTATTTAAATGTTTTAGGCAACCTAAGAACAAATGTAAAAGTAAAGATGCAGTCAAAATGAATTGCTTGATATTTTTCATGTATATCAAGCATAGCAGTAAACAAAGAACCCATGTATTTAACTTTTTTAGGGTTTTTTTTTTTTGCTTTTGTGATTTTTTTTTTGATACTTGCCTAACATGCATGTGCTGTAAAAAATAGTAAACAGGGAAATAACTTGAGATGATGGCTAGCTTTGTTTAATGTCTTAAGAAATTTTCATGAACAATCCAAACATAATTGTTAAGAACATATGTATTAAGTTCATGTAAGTGGAATAAAAGTTTTATGAATGGACTTTTCAACTACTTTCTCTACAACTTTTCATGTAAATTAGCCTTTTGGTTTTGAAACTTCTCTGAAGGAAATTGTGAGTTCCTGGAAATTTATTTCTTCCCTCTTGGCAGCTAATGGGCTTTTTCCAAGTTTAAAGGCAAAGTTTATCATAACAAAAATATTAGTAATATAACTACCACTCTCAACCATGTCCTGTATCTCCCCTCTCCTTAAAAAAAAAAAAAAATTGAAATTGTAAAGATTCATTTTTAAAGGGGAGATTGGAAAAAAATTAATGTGTTCCGTTTAAAATTTTGGTATATGGCATTTTCTAACTTAGGAAGCCACAATGTTCTTGGCCCATCATGACATTGGATAGCATTAACTGTGTTTTGTGCTTCCAGATCACTTTTGGTTTTTAAGAATTTCTTGATACTCTTTATAGCTTGCCTTCAATTTTGATGCTTTATTCTCTTTGTCGGGTGCACAAGATTACCTTTTTTAGCCTTTATCTTGTCACCAACCGTTCCCATTTGGTGGCCATGTGCTTGGGAAGAGGCCGCATGATCTTTCTGGCTCCACTCGATGTCTGAGATACCTGCTTCCTCTGCTTGCATCCCACAGACTGCTTCCCCCCTTCACTGCAGCACGCCTCTCCTTAGTGATGAGAGTGTGTGCATCCCCTGTAAACCCTCCCTCTCCTGATAGTCTGTCATTGTCTGCTTTTAAAATTCTTTCTCTAAATAATGATGGGGCTAAATTATACCCAAAGCTCACCCTACAGAATATTCCTCAGTACTTTACAGAAAACACCAAACAGAAATGCCATTTTAAAGGAGGTGTATTTTTTTTTTCCTGTTAGAATGTAAGCTCCTCAAGAGCAGGGACAATGTTTTCTGTATGTTCTATTGTGCCTAGTACACTGTAAATGCTCAATAAATATTGATGATGGGAGGCAGTGAGTCTTGATGATGAGGGTGAGAAACTGAAATCCCAAACACTGTTTTGTTGCTTGTTTTAGTATCTCAAAATTAAATTGGGAAATATCGGCCCTTTTGGACTGATAATTTGTCCTAAATATTAGCATTCAAATAAAAGTGCAATGGAGATTGCGGGGTCTTTATTTCCAGGAACAAAGATCTCACATACATGGATCTTTGTTCGTAGCTCTTCTACCTTAACCTGTTGATTTTTCTTGATCCCAGGCCACGGAATGGAAATCATCACTTTTATAGTTAAGGATGGGTTCTCATTTGAGTAAACTATAAATAAAATCATACTGGTCATGTTTGTCTGTTAGCTGTTTATATGTATTAGGCATTATACTAGTATGGTACTTGAAATAGTGTTAATGTTTAATTAGCTACTTACTGTTTTCTATGTGGTAATGTCTGGTAGATAAATTTCCAATCTGAGTGTTTTTTTTTTACCTTGAAATTTGAATGGATTTATTTGTTACTTCTATCCCTAGTTGTCTCAAATAAGGTTTTCATGTCTATAATTAAGTTTTGTGTATGTGGAGTAATTGGAATTAGTTTTTGGAAAGAAAGGCCGTTTGAGTTGCCCGTGGAGTATGGGGCACATCGCGTGCAGCTCTGATGTTCCCAGCTGACGGCTCTTCCTCCACCCGGGAAGGATCAGGGCGGGTGGGGTGTCCCGAGAGTACGTCTAGCGGCGGGATTACAGAGCTCAGTCTAGTTTCCTTGCTGTTTCCTACAGTGTAGTCACCACTTTGGCCCCGTGAAGGCAAACTTGGAACTGCAGCCTTATGCGGAAACTCAGCAGAGCAAATGCAAGGTCTCGGAGGCAGCGGTGGCAGCGTCACATCCATTGTGAGATGACACAGTGTGAGTTGTCTGCCTGCCTTCGGGGAAGGTCAGGAAATGCAGGGACGCATGGTGGGTGCAGGAAGGTCTACGCATTAGGTGATGGCCAAGACTGAGTGCTTGCAGAATGACTAGAGTCAGTATTTCTCCTCAGTACGGAACTTAATAAAATGTTCTCTGTGACTTAAAATAGTCAAAATCTCACTGGTTAATTTTAGTTCCCTGAGAACATGAGACGATTTTGGGGTCTAGGTCAGTTTTGGGTAATGGTTACCCCTCACTGCAGATCTTCTGAGTATGAGAACCCATCGGAGTAGTACGTCTGCCCAAAACCTGACAACCTTAACTGCACCACCTACCACGTGAAGTCCCAAGGCTGAGTTCAAAAGCCTGGAGGTTCCTAGAACCGCCAGCGCTGGAGTACCACGTGTGCCTGCGCTGTTTTTTGCCCTGACGCAGTTTGTAAGATGTCCAGCCATTATGCTGGGTGAGTGCAAATGTGGAAACTAGAAGTGAATATGTTTAAGCACACATGCCATAGGTGATGGCAAAGATCCAAATATTTGCTTTTATAGTCTGATCTGGTTTTAACATTTTTTGAGACCTCTGACAGACTAATACTAATCAAAGGTGTGTCAGTATTCAGTTCCCAATGGCAGCACTTGGACAACGCCCATCACTCTTGAGTAGTGGGTCTTAGGTTGTCTAACAAACATGTTGATTGGCCATTGCCAACCCCTGTTACTTCTTTTCCGAGATCATGATTCAGTTAAGACTTGGAGAGTGAGTGGGCTGCAGATGGAAGTAACAGCATGTACCAGGGGATCAAGATGAAAGAAATTTAAGAAATAGACTCGTTTGTGATCATATAAATACAAAAAGAAAAGATGGGCTGTCTTCTGCCTCCCAAGTCCTGTGGTTACATTTCCAAAGGTTTTAGGCTCACCTGAGAAATGCAAGCCTATTCCCAAGCACAGCTTTCTAAGGTTATCAGTTTGGGGTTTTTTTGTTTGGTTGTGTTTTTTTTGGTTTTTTTTTTTTTGCTTTTTGGAGACAGGGTCTCACTTTGTAGTTCAGGCTGGCCCTGAGCTCACTGTGGTGCCCAGGCAAGCCACCGTGAACTCAGCAATCCTCCTGTCTCTGCCTCCCAAGTGGTGGGATAACAGGCATGAGCCGCCACGTCCCGCATTGTGGTATGCGGTGCTGATTGTTGGTGGGTGTGTCTCCATGCCCAGCATTATATGTGGTTACTGGGGATCGAACTCAGGTCCTTGCGCTTGCGAGGCAGGCGCCAGAACCACTGAGCTAACCCTCTGGCCCGAGGGTTTTTTGAATTGATGCTCTGAAATAGGTGTTACTTTTGGCAGAATTCTCAATGCATTGTCCACACAACTGGGGAGGGGATTGATGATAGGAAAATAAGCATGGGCCAGATTTTACCTTTTGAGCCAAAAAAGGTTATAAAACTAGAAGGTAGTTAAGTCCATGAAACAAGTATGTATCCTCAGATCATGTTACCCAAAAAAGTAGATTTAAGCTAGAAGTTAACAAAACAAGTCTTTCACATTAATAAGCCCCTGTAGTTCAGAAGTATGATATCTAGAATATTTAGCCCCTTAGATATAGGAAGTTAAAATGACTTGGGGATTTTTTTTTAAGGATGCCATTTGTATTTTTCTAAGTTATGTCATGCATAAAAATGAACTCCAGGACCTAAAAGCAAATGAGTGTTGAGACGTAGGTGAGTAATTTAAACTGATCATCAAGCGGGGTGTGGCACGGCCACCTGTGACCCCAGCTCTCTGGAAAGGCTGAGGCAGGAGGGTCAGAAGTCAGAGCTGTACCAGGATAACGGGGAGACTGTCCCCAGAACAGGCTGGAGGGGAATTCAGCCCCTTTGCTTGCTGGGGGGGGGGGGGGGCCTGTCAGGCCAACGGGCTGCAGCTGTGACTCAGGAGGGCCAGGCCTGACGGGTCAATCCCAGTATAGGGGAGGCAGAAAAAGCAAGTTGTCACAGGCATTTCATAAAAATGGAATATGAAAATAGAAGGTGCAGCAGGAGAAGTGCAAACCAGACCCCGTGAGGTACAGTCCAGCTTCCATTGGGCGAGTCTGGTTTAGAAGTGTGGCCACGCCAGGTGCTGGAAAATGTGCGAGGTTTCTACACACTGCCGGTGGGAGTGCATATCACTAGAAAACCGTGAGCCATAGGTAAAGCAGTCACATCCCTACCTGCGAGCGGTTCTTTCCCAAGTCGAGAGATCGTCAACAGCTGTACTGTCTGAATTGGGGGGAAATAACGAGAGTACATGTGTTTGTAAAATAAAAAAAAAAGAATGAACGAGAGGTATGAGACCAGTACACCTTTAATAGCAAAAATGAATCAACTGAAAGTAATTGTTAACACATGAACATTAGTGAGTGTTGAATGAAAAGACTCCAGTTGTCTGTGCAGTGTGATCCTTACAAAATTTAAAAATGAACAGGTCTGCTTAAGTGCATGTACATTTGTGTGATTAAATTGTTCTACTAAGGGAGTGGAAGGCAAAAAGTTTAGAAGTTGCCCATAAGAAGGGAAGAGGCCAGGGCAGGAGCACTTGAGTAAATAAGCTGGGTAATGAATGTTAAGAAATATTTTCCGGCTGGGAATGTAGCTCAGTGGTGCCGCTGCCTGCCTGGCAAGCCAAAGGTCCAGAGTTCAATCCCTGGCTCCGGAAAACAAAACAGACAAAATCTTTTCAGCTTAAAGCCAAACTGCTGGGTTCACAAATACCAAAGAGAAAAGGATGTGTACAAATAGTGGATGATGCAAGAATTATGGTTAATCCAGTTCTGGGCATCAGAGGTTACAGAAAGGGAAAAAAGGAAAGAAAAGTACAGTGGGCCAAAAACTTCATCACAGACTTGCTAGAATGATAAAAACGTTGGCAAGGAAAATAGGAGAAGTGGACACAAAGTTTAAGTGACAGGAAGCTGAGCGTGCCAAACTCGAGACTGGAAAGAGCCTAGTCTTACTTCCAGTTAACTGGAAGAACTAGTGATGTGTGTGGAGGCGGACTAAGCTAGGAGGCGTCAGAAAACACTGAGCTAGTGGAAGGCGCTGGCCTCCGACGCAAAAGAGCAGGAAGGTCGAAGAACCTCTCGGAGGGCAGGGCGAACTTTTATTGTGATGGGACCGAGAGGTCCGTGCCATGCTGGGCACACACTTCAGTGAATTCTGTTTGTCTTCAGGTTCCTCCTTTCCAGATCTTTCGAGGAAATTAGTTCCTGTCAGCTCCAAGTCACTGAGGCATCTCCCATCCCACCTACATGGGCCAAATACTGAGATTTTCAGTAACTTTTTCACGTCTTCCTCGGGTTTTTCAAGTGAGCTGCAATTGAATGAACTTGTTTTTTGTAGGTAAAGTCCCCTGGCTTTGGAGTTGGAAGTACTGACTACATACCCTTAAAGGGTGTAGAAATAATGGTCGTTGAGTTTTTAAGTCTTTCCAAGGGTTTGAAAAAAAAAGGTGTCCAGAAAGTCATTTTTTGAGAATGTAATAACTACTTAAAGGGTATTATAAAGGGCCAAACTTAAGCCAAAGAAAGAATAAATTTCTCTGGAGATAGCTGAGCATTTCTGTCCATCATCTGCCCACCAGTGCCAGAGAGGAGAGGGTACCCACCGATGCCAGCTCCCAAGCTAGACTGGGATGTGGGCTGTGCTGAAGCCGAGGACATGCCAGGTGGGGGCATGGCCTAAATCAAGAGAGCAGCTAGCAGGCCCTGCGGAGGGTACAGTGGAAGCCGCTGTGGTGGCAACCAAAGCGTGTGGCAGCGTTCCCAGTGGCCCAGGACGAAGAGGTCTCACTGCCGTCTCCAAAGAAGCTGGCTCCTGGGGCTGCCAGGTGGATGGAATCCCCACGCACCCCGAGAGTGGGGCAGGCGGCCCTGGGGCCAGGAGCGCAGAGCAGGCAGAGAGGGGCAGCAGCTGGCCGCTGTGTGTCCCTGAGCGCCTGAGCTGGGCCAGCTGGGAAGGAAAAGCGTGGCATGCATGCGGAATTGCAAATACGTGGCGAAAACAATGTGAAAATATAATTGCTAATTCTGATATTGTCCAGTTGAAATGATGCTTTGAATGCAATGGGTTCAATAAACGTGCTAACTTTGTTTCTTTCTGCCTTTTAAAAAGGTGGCTACGAGAAATGTGCAGCTTGCATCATATTTCCATTCTACGGTGTACATCTGAGCTTCAGAAATTTGGATCTGCAGTGAATACATCGGTCCTATTTAGAGACTGCACTCATTACAGTTAGCCTAAGAAGCACGGGTCAGAGGCAGCTCAGTGGCAGAACACTTCCCAGCATGCCTGAGACCCTGGGTTCAGGCCCTGTACCACAGAAAAGAGAAACAGAGTCTGGAGGAGGAAGCAGACAGATAAGGGGGTGACTAGGGCTCCATGGGCTCCAGGGACCCTTTTTCCTCCCATGTGCGGTCCTCTGGGTGCATCACCACTGCAGAAGAGGTTGTTGGACCCCTAGGTATCCAGAGATTCTGAAGCCAGCAATGAGTATCATAGCACAGATAGGGAGACCAGGAAACTTAGCTTCACATGTGTAATCCGAGTGACTCTGTGTTACTGTCATGTGGACTGGCCGAAGTGTAGGCCCAGTGACCACTGTGGGTTTCACTTTGTGAGGTGGAGACAATCGGAACGTCTTTGTCCCAGCATTGTCACAAGTGTAGGAAAGTGCCTGGAAATGCATTGTAGGAAATGCAATGTTTGTATCCGTTGTTACATGAGTAAATAACTGACAAGTGCTTCAGAGTGTGAAGTCACGTGAAACATAAGGCAAGGCTGAGACCAGGTCTTACAGATCAGGAAGGGAAGCTGAACAGTACAGTGGGCCAGGTGCGCTGGCACACACCTGTACACATCTGTAACTCCAAAACCTGGAAGGCTGGGACAGGCTACGCAGTGAGTTCAAGGCCTGTCTACATAGCAAGACCCTGTCTCAAAGAAAGGATTTATTGTGAGATACCATGGCCTGATCCCTGACACAGCACAGAGATGCCAGAGGGCACCTCCCAACCCCTCCCCCACAGAAAAGATGGCACTGAGCTAGCACCATAAAGGTGGGCGGGGTGCCTCGGGCTTTTCCTGAGGTAGCAGGCCCACCAGGGTCATGGGCTTTGTGTCCCGAGCCCTGCTCGGAAAGAAGCCCGGCAGATGCCCACACCCCACGGAATCTAGAAGGTGTGGAGAAGCCCTGTCCTCACAGCCTCCTGGAGGCCTTGCCGGGGCTCCACGGAAGGACTTTGTAGACCCCAGGGTCTCTGTGAGGACCGGAGGAGCTGTGGCGTGAGCCTGCAGCCACACGGGGACACGCAGGTCTCCCTGCGTGGAGGAACCAGGCCTCACGCGGAGCCGTGCAGCCGTGCACAGGATTTGTTTGAGCTGGGAATCAGTCGTACCCGTGGCTCACAGGATAGAAGACAAGGTACTGCAGAGGGAGGTTTGGCTTTGTCTCTTCTGGAAGGTTGTATCTCATTCATCTCCGGAAGAATGACATCTGGTTTTAAGCTCACTGGGCGGTCACACTGAGCACAAAAGGAAATGACCCAGGTTAGGCTGAAAGCGTGGCTCTAAGAGCGGGAGACAGCAGGGTCGCTTGATAACAGCCAAGACAACGGGGCGTTGTCTGTTCTGTTTCAGGGGTCCACAACGCAGGGAAGCCAGCAGCAGCCTTCCTTCTGGGCCGGCATGCTGCAGAAACACCTAGGCGCTGTCCCTCAGCCCAGCTTTGTTTAAGTAGCGAGCAACTGGAAGTCACCTGCTACTCCTCGATATGCTGAATAGACTGAGC
>PVIC010003148.1:0-71133 GCA_004025085.1 Thryonomys swinderianus
TCATCACATTCCCACACCAAGTTTCCTATAGAAATATTCCACTCTATAAAAGCTGTCCTACTTTCTAGAACTCATTTGCATCTACAGGTGTTCATGCCAAAGAGAAGATCCGGGAATTGTCTATCTGTGATCTATTGATTTCACTTAGTAGTATATCCTCCAGATGTCTCCATTTGCACCTAAATGGATCGATCTTGTCGTTCTTTATGGCAGAGTAATACTCCATTTTGTAAAAAAACCACATCTTCTTTATCCACTCTCCAGTTGATGGACATTTGGGTTGTTTCCAAGATTGATCATTTATCATTTTTTATTCAGCCACTAACCACTCCACTCTTGCAGTTATCAAATCACTCAATATAACAAGTTCAACAGTGTGTGATATGAAAACATATGGACTATTTCCATTTATTCTCAAGGTACGTTTCAAAAAAAAAAAAAATGCTATCTGCCAAATGAAATGTGTCCAGAATCTCTGATAATACTAGAAGCATACTGAGGCAATAAGTTTGCTATTGACATCTCTTTTACATTATATCATTAACATTATGATACAATGCATGCTAGGCTATACCACCTTATGATCACCCAATGATCACATTAGGGATCGTTACATTCCTTAGTTTGCAAAATGAACATTGAGATCAGGCTACATTATACTTGTGCAGCAAAGAGAGACACTACAATTTAAAATGAAAAACAAGAAAAAGAGCACCTGAACAGTAAAACAAAGTATTTAAAAATAGATATCTAACAAGGGAACAGCAGAAATTATCTCTGTAGTGTAATGCAAGGATTAGAAGTAAATTAAAGTTACAGATAAATAGCTTCATAAAAGTGAACATCTTCCCCAGAAGATCAGTTACATTATATATCTTCAGTCTGTACCCTCTCAAAAAAATGTTAAGAATGTGCCATTTTGGGCCGGAGGGTTAGCTCAGTGGTTCCGGCGCCTGCCTCGCAAGCCCAAGGATCTGAGTTCGATCCCCGGTAACCACATATAATGCTGGGCGTGGAGACACGCCCACCAACAATCAACACCGCATACCACAATGCCGGACGTGGTGGCTCACGCCTGTAGTCCCAGCACTCGGGAGGCAGAGACAGGAGGATTGCTGAGTTTGCGGTGGCTTGCCTGGGCACCGTAGTGAGCTCAGGGCCAGCCTGAACTACAAAAAGCGAGACCCTGTCTCAAAAAGAAAAAAGAAAAAAAAAAAGAATGTGTCATTTCAACAGAAAGAGATGACTTTTTTTCTTTCAGGATATGAGGCAAACAAGATAGAAAAGTTCAGGAAGGCAGAAGTGCCAACATGGACAGTCAGAAGCAACAGTGATAGCTTCAAGTGACAAACAGGGATCTTTGTGAGGTCAATTATTGGTGGTCACGACCCCAAACTTCCCGTATGTAGAATACCCAGCGCTTTGGAAGTGCAATTCCAACAAGAGCCAAGACAGCAGTGTCAGTGACCAGCAGTAAGAACAGGTCTGACAGTGCGTGGATGGCCTCTGGAGACCTATGGACTGGGCTCCACTTTTGGCCTCTTTCAATCAATCTCTTTATGTCAGTGCCTACACACTTGTCAGTAAAAGCCATCTTGCCCATCCTGAGAAGCTGCTAGGTCTGGCTGTGCCTCAATGTGTCTGCTTATTTCCCTTGCTTGGGGAAATTTCCATTATACCTGCAAAGGCCAACATGTTCAGATTTGAACCACTCTTCATCCTTGAGAACTGTCAGACTCCTCAGCACTAATCACACAGCTTCTTGCTCATTAAACTTGGCAGAGTATTTGAAATACTCTGAGCCAAGTCAGTTTTGACAGAAACAATAGTTCCAACAGATAACAAATCTTGTGAGATACCTGCAAGTGAAGATAGAAAAGTTTTATTCCATACCCTCAGAGAGAGGGTTTTCTATTACATCAAAATTATTTCATTCCAGCTTATAGGTATGTGCCAGAATGGGTCTGTGTTATTAAGAAAGGCAAGCTCTCAACTGAAGCTATTCTAACTTCAACTTCATAAAGGGTATCTGAAGAGAGCTGGAGAAGGGATAGGTTAAAAAGGAAAAAAAAAGACTTCAGCAAATCATAATAAACAGAAAAAATAACATCTTGTTAGGCTTCTGGCATGGATGGCAGTAATCTACCAAATAAGAACTAAATTAAGCTAGATTATGCATAGGCCAAATCATAAAAGTTTAAATAAAAGCCGAGGATCCAAATTATTCCAGAGGTAGCATGTGAATGTAATTTCAAAGGCAATCTAAAGCAGCTAATCAGTTCTCATGGGAAAAAGAACCAAGTGGTTAGTGGGGTCAGCCTAAGTTCTAGACCAAGTCTAAAACCCACGGGTTACTGAGGCGTGACAAGGTACCAAGAGCGAGATGGACAGCAGTTATCTACACTCAGTTGAAATCCCAGGCAGCTGGAGGATCAGAGTGAAACTGGGACAAAGCTCAGAACCAGAATTAGACCAAGAATCTGAAGGAGCAATAAACCAGAAACCTGAGCTAAAGTGACACTATCTTCCAAAACAAGAGGAATTCAAAAGTGGAAAGTAATACAACTCACCCCCATACCCAGTTACTTCAGCTTTTCTCTTCTGAGATTCAGAATATGCCAAGTAGCACAAAGAAAGCTGTTCGCCAGAGCCAAAGAGCAAACAGTTGGAAAGTTCAGCTGAATCCCAAGATCCAAGCGGTACGCAGAGAAAAATAGTACCTAAGAGTCTAGAACAGGGGCTGGCAAACCATGACCCGAAGGCCAGTTACCACTTTTTATTCCACCTATAAACTGAATATAGCTTGAAATTTTTGAAATGGATGAGACAAATCAAGTGAAGAATAAAACTTTATGACACATGAAAATGAAATTCCAATTCCATGTCTGTCAATAGTTTTACTGGAATAGTGTTATGCCTTCCTTCATGAAGCAGTTATGGTTGGCTTCATGTGACAATGGTACAAAGTCAGGCAGTTGGAAAAGAGAGCGAGGCCGGCAAAGCCAACATCCTCCCAGCTCCCGAGCGGGGCTGGCCCCCCAGCACCAGCCCAGCAGTCACAGAAGTCAGCGGAAGCCTGTCACGGGGATGGGAAGGACAGGCAGCTAGCTGCCTTTCTCTCTTTCTTGACTACAGCAGTGATTTCACCTACACTGAAGAACGCGGTAGTAGTATAGTGAAGGGCTAAGTAGAGATACATGTTGGAGAATGAAGGCCATCCAGCCTTGACTGATTAGGTATCATGGCAAAAAAAAAAAAAAAAAAAAAAAAAATCTACGGTGGGCCGGAGGGTTAGCTCAGTGGTTCTGGCGCCTGCCTCGCAAGCGTAAGGACCTGAGTTCGATCCCCGGTTACCACATATAATGCTGGGCGTGGTGGCTCACGCCTGTCATCCCAGCACTCGGGAGGCAGAGACAGGAGGATTGCTGAGTTCGGGGGCTTGCCTGGGCACCATAGTGAGCTCAGGGCCAGCCTGAACTACAAAGCGAGACCCTGTCTCCAAAAAGCAAAAAAAAAAAAAAAAAAAAAAAAAAAATCTATGACTTTCACTGACAGTACAGTTCTGCTTTATGAGGCACTGCTGAAACAGTCTCCTAGAAGGCGAGGAAATAGGTGTCCCCCAGATGAGAGGTGAGAGTCCCTAACAATCCTTATAAAGACAACTCAAATTCTCCTGACTGGTCAAAGATCACCAAATTGCCCAGATTCCAGCCAGTGGGGTGGGAACTTCAGAGAAGGAGACCGCATGCCCTCGGGAAGGCCAGACAGTGAAGGAGACATACTGAGCACAGAAGCCTGGCCTGCCCTTCAGGCAGAAGCCAGGCTTTTATGCTCCTACTTTTTGCTTCTGATCAAGTAGGGTCACCCAGGGTCACTAGTAATTCATTTTAGCTAGAAGAAAACCAAACATCTGAAGATAATCTTGTTCTTGAATAAAACGGCTGTGTCATGAATCAAAATACATATGCCTTCTTATAACTGTACTAATGGAAGTATTTCTTTTCCAGGTATCTAAGCTTGAGTTTAATAAAATTAAACATTCCAATTTCTTAATAAAATTAAATGTACAAATGTCTAATCCATGCAAGATAATGTACAAAACACTGACTTTATTCTAGCCTGTTTGAGGTATGAAATTACACAAGCAAGTTCCCTGCCCCCCCCAGGGATTTATATGCTGATGGGAAGAAAATAATCAAATCTACAAATGACTATATAACATTATGACAAGTGAACAGAGAGGAAAGGAAGCAAGGCTGGGTAACAGGTAGTGCTGAGGTGGGCTGGGGGAGCTCTCTCCCAGCACGGTGTCAGGGAGACCTGCCCTCCTGACCGGGAGGGCACAGCCGAAGCCCTCCCCGTGGGGGGACTATTGGTGACCCTTGAAAGCAGCAGTAGCAGGACACTAGGAACCGGAGCCCGGGGGCTCCTGGAGGGATCGCAACTAATGAGGAGAGGAGTTAGCTCAGAGAAAATTAGGACGGCAAGGGAGAGGGGGAAGGGGTTCACCGGACAAGCCTTTCCAGCCTTGGGGGGACTCTGGCTTGTGCTGGCTGCAGTGGAAAACCAGGAGATACATGGTTGGACTTTCACCAGCCAGACGACTGGAGTTACAGTATGACAGCACTAGCTTTTACTCCTTTGACGTTTTAGAGTGCTTTTTAGAGTGTTCTCTAGGCTTTAGTTTAATTAGATACTAAATGAGTTATTTCAGAAGCTGCTTACTTTCTTTACTAGATTTTTGTATTATTTTAGGGAGATAGACTACTTGTTTTAATATAAAAATGTTACATGACGGCTGGAGATTTAGCTCAGTGGTTCTGGTGCCTGCCTCCCAAGCTCAAGGTCCTGAGTTCGATCCCCGGTAACTATATACAATGCCGGGCCTGGAGACTCACACCCAGCAGGACACTAGGCAATCAATACCACATACCACAGTGCCGGGTGTGGTGGCTCACACCTGTCATCCCAGCACTCGGGAGGCAGAGGCAGGAGGATTGCTAAGTTCAGGTTTGCCTGGGCTCCATAGTGAGCTCAGAGCCAGCCTGAACTACAAAGCAAAAACTTGTCTCAAAAAAAAAAAAAGTTACATGAGTCCAGAGCTACACCATGAAAGGTATAGGGTGGCTCCAACTTAAATTGGGGTTTCTCATCCTTAGCATTTGGCTCTTTTGAAACATGATTCATGACTGTCAGATGCTCAGTAACATTCCCAGACTCTACCCAAAAGACAGCAGAAGGGCACCCCCAAGTGTGACAGTAACACATGTCTCCACATAATGTCAAATGTCTCAGGGAGGAAAAGACAGGAGAGGGCAACTCCCCACATTGAAAACTATTACACTGATACTTAAAAATATGATTTAGTATGAACAATAATGCCAGTACAACCTACAAAAATTCATGGGACACAATGAAAGTAGTTCTATGAGGGAAACTGATAGCAGTGAATATCCACACAAGGAAAAGAGTGAAATCAAATAAACAACCTAATAGTGAACCTCAAACTTCTAGAAAAAGAAGAATAAGACAAACCCAAAGCTCAAACCAGGGAGGAAACTATAAGGATTAGAAGATGTATCGATGGAATGGAGACTAAGAGAAAATTAACAACAACAACAAAAAAATCAACGAGTCAAAGAGTTGGTTCTTTCAAAGAATAAAATTGATGAATTATTAAGTCAATTTTATGAAAAAAATGAAAAGGCTTAAATCAATGCAATTAGTAATGAAAAGGGTGAAATCACAGATATAGCAGAATTTTAGAGGATAATCAGTACTTACTTTGAGAACCTATACTCTAATAGATGAAAAATACAGAAGCAATGGACACATTTCTAGATATTCCAACATATGAATTATCAAAATTGAACAAAGAAGACATAAAAATTCTAAACACCCCAGTACCAATCACTGAACTGAAAATGTAATTAAAAACTTACCAACAAAGAAAAGCCTAGGTTCTGATGGCTTCACTGCTGAATTCTACGAGAAACTTAGGGAAGAGCTAATGCCATTACTTCTCAAACTCTTTCATAAAATTGAAAGGAAACCAATACTTCCAAATTCATTCCTAGAAGCAACCATTACCTTAATTCAAAAAGCAGATAAAGACCCAACCAGGAAAGAGAACTAAGGTCCATCTCCCTAATGAACATAGATCGAAAAATCTTAGTAAGATCTTGGCAAACAGAATGCAGAGGATCAAGATTATATATACTGACCAAGTTGGATTCATTCCAGGGATGCAAGGATGGTTCAATATATGTGAATCAATAAATGTAACAGACTATATTAACAAAGTCAAGGACAAAACCCAATGATCAGCTAACAAATGCACAAAAAGTGTTTAACACAATTCAACACTTATTCATGACTAAAACACTACAAACATTTAACTTTTTAAAAGCCACGCATGACAAACCAAGAGCCAACATCCATCATACTAAATGATCAAAAAGTGAAATCTTTCACACTAATATAAGGAAAAAAAACAAGGATGTCCACTATCACAACTCATGTTCAATATAGTTCTGGAAACATTAGCCATAATAATTAGAAAAGAGAAATAAATAAAAGGTATGAAGACAGAAAAAGAGGAGATTGAACTGTCATTAGTTGCTGATGACATGATACTCTATATAGAAGACACCGAACACTCCACCGTAAGACTGCTAGACATAACTGCAAGATTAAGTACAGTAGCTGGAAACAGGGTCAACACTCAAAAATCAATAGTGTATTTGTACATGAATAATAGATGAATAATAGAAATAGAAGATCTAAAAATTAAAACAGAAACAATGATCATGCTGAAAGATAGGTTAGGTAGAACTCTTGGAGATATTGGTACAGGGAAAGACTTTATGAACAAAACCTCAGTAGCAAGGGAACAAAAAGAAGCAACATTTGGTATCTCATCTTATTAAAAAGCTTCTAGCCAGGCGTAGTGGCTCACACCTGTAACCCCAGCACTCGGGAGGCAGAGACAGGAGGATTGCTGAGTTTGAGGCTTGCCTGGACTACATAGTGTGCTCAGGGCCAGCCTGAACTACAAAGTGAGACCCTGTCTCAAAAAAAAAAAAAAAAAAAAAAAAAAAAAAGCTTTTACACAGCAAGAGAAACTAAAAGGAAAAGGTAACCCACAATGTAGGAAAAAAATTTTACCAGCTATTCCTCAGACAAAGGTCTATTATCCAGAATATATAAAGAACTTTAAAAAACAGACCACCAAAATTAACAGACCCAAATCAAAACTGGACAGCTGAAATGAACAGATATTTTTCAGATTAAAAAGTAAAAGCAGCAAAGAACCATACGAAGAAATGTTCAACATCACTGGTCATTCAAGAGATGCAGATGAAAACAACACTACCATCTTATTTCAGAAATAATTGCTATTATCAAAAAATCAACCAATAACAAATGATAGTGAGGCTATAAGAAAAAAGGAACATTTCTCCACTGTTGGAGGGAATGTAGACTGGTGCAACCACTACAGAAATCAATGTGGGGATTCCTCAAAACATAGATTACAGGTTCTATTTGACCCCACTGTTTTCCTGCTGGGTACATTCATGAAAGAATTAAAAGCACCGTTTCACAGGGACATATGTGCACCCTTGTTTATAGCAACACAATTTATAACAGTTAAGTCTTGGAAATGCCCATCCAGTAAAAACTGGATAAAGATGTGTTATTTTTTATAAAATGGAGTAGTACTAAGAATGATAAATTAGAGACATTTATAGGTAAGTGGATGCACATTGAGGTCATACTAATAAGTGAAGAGGACACATATCTGCAAATACTGTATCATTTCACTAGTTTGAGAAACTAAAAGTGTAAATGAGGTCCAAAACATACAATAGGTATTGTGAAATAGGAAGAAAATCTTCAAAGAGGAAAGGAACCTTGTGAGAGGCAAAGAAGGGAAAGAAAACAATTGATGGCAAAAAGGAAAAATATAGAAACAAAGCTTATGTATATATAGGGGGTGGTGGAGCTAGAGGGAGGGCAGTGCAGGGAACGGGAAATAAAAAGATGTTATATCATGTAAAAGTACAAACTTTCAATGATGTGATAATGTATACTTAAAATGTAATGACAAACTCAGTTTCAAAAATTTAATCATCATTTAAAAAGCTTTAAAATATAATTTAGTATAGTCATTCTTTTCCTCAATAGACAAAAGACGATATTCTTTACTTCAAAATAATGCGCTCAGGCCGGAGATTTACTTCAGTGGTTCTGGAACCTGCCTAGCAAGTGCAAGGTCCTGGGTTCAATCCCCAATAACCACATACAACAATGCTGGGTGTGGTGACTAGTGCCCACCAACAATCAGCACCACATACCACAGTGCCAGGTGCAGTGGCTCACACCTAATAATCCCAGCACTCTGGAGGCAGAGGCAGGAGGATTACTGTGAGTCCGAGGCTTGCCTGGGCTACATAGTGAGCTCAGGGCCAGCATGAACTACAAAGCGAGACCCTGTCTCAAAAAATAACAGTAATAATAATAATAACGTGCTCATAAAAATCACTGCCATCTTCTTTAGTCAATAATTTGTAGGTTACAGAAATTTTTTTATTCTTAATATTTGGTTAAAGCACTGTCCCATAGAGTAATTGATGATCAAATGTGATTACTTAAATATCAGGACATAATTTTCAATAAGACACTAAACACCAGTAAATGCAATTAATTTATAATATCATCATTTGAATAATAATTGTTTGAATGATAATCTCATGTGAGTATTTCCTTCTGGTACAAAGACTAAAGATAATTAGTAAACATATAATATTTCTAAGCAAAGATCTTGTACTATTATTATATTACTCAATCTTCCATTACATTTTCAGTTTCTTTTCTGTGTTTATGAAAGAAAAGGAGCAATGTACAGCACTGTTAAAGAGCACTGGTCATGAGACCAGAATATGTAGGTGTGAATTCCAATTCTACCACTTCCTAAGGCTTGACAACTTGCTTAAAATAAGAAACCTGTCTAGGCATTCTTGTGACGTAAGGTATTTAATTCCCCATAGTGGAGTAGAGATGAATTCTCTAAAACTCAAATCCACCAAAATAAACACACAAATAGATGTTCAAACTGTTTGAGATTATTTTTCTCCTTTTGAGTTTCAGTTAGGGTGTAATTCTTAGCCCAAGAAATCACCATAATCTTCCAATATATTTTCATGGGATTCTATCCTGAATGCACTGAAAACAGGGCAAAACAGAAATTAAAAAATGTATAGGAAAAAAAATCAAGAGAAAGAAATACTAAAATACATATTACTCATCAAGAGATCAGAGTTTACTATCCAGTAAGTATAAAGGGGGACTATCCATTTTTTAAAGAAAAACTATTTGCAGAGAATAATAAAAAGGAAAAATATTGATTGGACACAGTCTCTTAGTAAAGCAAATAAAACATGATTAATTTTGTCCTATGAGAATTTTTGAGGAATGGTATTTTGCAAAGACCATGAAGGTCTAAGATACTGATTAAAATACTATTTTTGAACTTCATACACCTTTAAGGTCAAGGAAAAGGCAAGAGTATGTGCATGAAGATCAGAAGCCTCTAATTTCTATCTACAGAACACAGACTGGTTTAGATCATTCCTAAAGGTCTTTCCAGCTTCACACTTTAAGAAACATATAGCCTTAAATCCCAATATTCCACACAGGCCTGGAAAATGTGCTTTAGAGACAGGAAAGACTTTTTATATTCTTCAGCCATCACCTGCCACAGAGCAGAATTCGTGTATTGTTATATATGACAAACGATAAAACCTGCACAGGCAGAGCAGCTTCTGAAACACAACATTTCCTTCTTAGGGTTACATCAATGTTAGAGCCTTTTAACCCAACACCTATCTTATGTGAGAGGAAGTGATAAGAGCACAACCCCCAAATTCTCCTTTGAAAGGAAATAAAAACACCAGCATCTTTTCAATCATCTTTAGGGTAGTTTCTATATCTCTTTGTAAAAAAAACTCAAAAATACAGGACTGGCAATGTTACTAAAGATTTAGGACTCTGGACAAGTTATACAGGTGGATTCAGAAACTTTTGGTTTCTTCAAGTATTAAAAAATAGAGTCTGTAGTAAATAATTCATGAGGTCTGTTTTTGCACTATTGTGATTTTTATTATCTTTAATATACACTATATTATAAACATGTACTACAAATGCATACAAAACATAACACATATATCACATGTAATATACAGACGATATGTAACATTTTCTGAAACCTGGTTTTCCCCTCTCAGTCCTACCTCTCTAAGGAAGAAACTAGTGAACATTAAGGACAACTGGTTACTATTTTAAGAATAGTGCCCCATTATAATTCAATAAACTGTTCACTGAATTTAGTTCTTTCAAAATATATTAATTTTTTGCCTAAGTAAGATGCATTATCTATTGATCTCTTATGACTTTAAAATAGAAATAAAAAGGTACACATCTCTCTGCTTTCCAAAGCAAAGAACTGGAACTTAGTGGTCAGACAGAACATAGAGGAATTCACAGAGCAAAGACTAGAGTTGGAAACAGAATAAACTGGGGAGCTGAGTCTACAGAGTTTTTTACTGCTTACTACAGGACTCCTGTTTCATCTTACTAATGTATGAGAAAAAGTGTGTACATGCAGGTAGCCCCTAGCAGAGTGGAGGAGAAGAGGTAAACTTTGAGCTAGAGTGTGATCTAAAGGAGATTAATTCACTGGGCTTGAGGTTCTGGAAACTCCCCTGAAATGGCCACATGGTCCATTCTTTGGCTCGCTAACTACTGAAGTTCACAGAGCCACCTCAGCAAGGCCTTACCTTTCAAACATAGTGCTAATCTATAAAAATAAATGTTTCTTCAGACTTTGAAACAGCTATCTTGGTGTTTCTACATTCTACCCAGAGTGTAGGTAAAAATCTTCAGGGAATAGGATAGCTCCACCACTGAATTTATCATGTTGCTATCAGCATCGTTGTCTCAAGTAGCACTCACTGGTGACATCACGCGATGCAGATGCAAATTCTTATTGTTTTCTCTTTTTTTGTGACTCAGTTCTCTCCACATTCATTCGTTGTACTGAGTATTTTTCCTATTTTTAGTTATTTGGGTTTCAGCAAAGGTTTCAACAAATTCCTTCAAAACAACGCTTGTAAAAAAGACCAAGGACTAAAAACGCATATATAAAATAATTTTGAGAACAATGCAGCTATCTCCCATCCAAGTACTAACCAGGCCCGACCCTGCTTAGCTTCCGAGATCAGGCGAGATCGGGCGCGTTCAGGGTGGTATGGCCGTAGACTCAATGCAGCTATCTTAAAGATTTTCTTCATTTAATAGATAATCAATCATTCAACACTACTATGCTTGATGCTGTGCACAATCCTCTGTACATGTAGCAGACCAGGACAATCAGATATTCTTGCTTAAAAGCCTTCTTTCTGTTGGTTTTTAATTGTACTCAAAAGGAGGCCCAAAGCCCCTTTCCTGGGTCATGAAAGCCCACATGATTGGCCACCTGCCTAGCCTGGTCAGTCAGTCTCCCTCACTCTACCACAGGCGTCCACAGGTCTCCCATGTTTCCCAAAAAGGAAGCCTTCTCTGCCGGAAATATTGTCTCCGTGGGCTTTTCCATGATGGCTTCTACCCTTGTTTAGAGATCAGTATAAATGTGATTTTATAGTCACAACTTTCCTGACCACTTTGTAGTAAACAAACTTTAGACTCTCTCCTCTTTTACCAGGCCCCTTTCTTGAGCTCTGCCTTCCTAGACATTAGATCCTCCTGTAAGAGTCAAAGTGAACATTCTTTATGTAAATCAATGCTTACCTCTGAAAACTGTTTAAAGTTTCTCATGTCCTTGATGTCTAAGATCTCCATATATCTGGCATGCAGCTCTGTTCTTCTCTTATTGCAATAGTCCTAAATAAAACCTACTTTTTTTCACTTTTACCTAGTATCAGGTTATGTTTCTTATTGACAGTAGTCACCTGGTCTGCATCAAATTATCCTACTTCAATTATCTGTATAGAATTAGTTACATCATTATTATGATGTTTATTTGTTTATTCATGATGGTAGAAGTACTGGGAAGAGAAATACTGTATCTTGATCACTGCTTCATTATCACTATATACAGCCCAAACTTGGCTTGGGAATTGTTAACTCACAAGATAACTGGTTAAATGAGACCATTTTCACAATATATATGAATGAACAAAATACACACAAAAGAAAATATACACAAGAGAATGCTAAAAATAAGCAAATCTGTCAATCAATTTTATTATAAAAAGATAAAAATGTCCAGAAAATGTTACAAACTATTGTCCTGTTTTCTTCTCTATACTTCATGATGTATTTTCTAAATTGTCCACTAAGTCTGTATATTACTATTAAAATCAGAAAAATATTAAAAATAGCACTGAAAAAAGCAGTTTAATAAATTCCCACTTTTGCCAGCTTCTTGAGAGCAATCATTTACCTGCTGTAGGTTCTCAAGATTTTAAATCTATGCCAAAAGACAGCCACATAAAAATGAAAACCAAATTTTCACAGGGGAAAAATGGCCAAAATTATGTCCTGGAAGTTTTAAAACCTAACAAACCTCAAACACTAAAATAAGAGGAGTAATAAAATAACAGCAAATAATAAAATAGAGGAAAAGAAGAGGGCGAGTGTCTTCTATTTCACAGCTATCACATTACCCATTTCAGGGAATCAAGATGAAAAGTGTTCACTGTGTGGTATGATTCACCAGTTAATTGCTAGTGACCCAGGAACTACTGTTAACCAGTGTGACAAGCTCAACAAGAGCACAATGAATGCTCTTCTTACTACATCACTTGTCCCCACACAGTAGCAGCTCACAGGCCCATTTATGGTATCATATAGTGGTTATTGCTTACTATATTAGGACTATTACCATCATTGTGGCTGTTTTTAAATCATTGTTCTTTATATTAGTAAACATTGTCAGATTACATTATATGGAAATCTAGCAATTAAACTCACCAATTAAAATATTTAGAATAAAATTAAAAATAATTTTCACCAATCTCAATTTATTACCATATAATACCCTGTATTTCGTTTACTGTCTTCTCTAGCAGTGCAGGCTCCAAGCAAGTATGTGACCTACCTTGTTCCTTTTATACCCCAGAAGTGACTCACTGAGTGAGTGAATATACAGGAGCATTTTCCTGTCTTGTGACTTTTGAGATTGCATCCACATTTACCCATAATACATGCAGCTTGAGGTACAGAATCACTAAAACTTTCTCTAGTGGTTAGAAATGAGTCCTACTGTGTTTCAAGGACTTGGTGTTTCCTTAATTCCTTTTGTATTACCGAAACCTGGAGAGATGGAAAAATATCTCAAATAAGATAACCAGGAAGTTGCACTGTACTACTAAGGATGCCTAAACAAAGTACACACTGGGTCAGAGCATGCTCACTCTATGCAGCTCACGAAAGTGAAACATTCCCCACAGATGACTTTCCCTTTTTAAGACAAGGTTTCTCCTACTGTGGCTTCAAAATGAAAACAGTTCTTGTCTAGAGGCAAGTGCTCAGAATATTTGACTTCAAACTGCTAAGGAAATGGAAGAAGCTAGCTTCATTATCCAATTTTGTTTCACAGAAGGATCTTGCTAAAAACAAAACAAATAAGGAAAAACCCACAAGAAAAGCAGGCTCACTATACAAAAATTTCATTTTGTCTTAAGCCCAAGCAAGAGATGTACATTTCAAATTGTAGTGGGTCACACTGTGTAGTTTCTCTTCAGCCAATGCTGTGGACTGAATTTTGCCTCCCCACCCCATCTGTACAATGAAATCAGTATTGATCACTTTTCTCTTTTGGGCCCAGACACCAGAAAAACAGAACTGAAGAGGGAAAGGTTTATTTTGGCTCAAGAGTTCAGAGGTTTTGGACCATTCTGATTGGCTCCAAGGCAAAAAAGCATCCTGGCAGAAGAGCATGGTGAAGCAACAGTGCACAGCTCATGGCACCTGGGAAGCAGAGCAGGGAACAGCACCCACCAGGAAGGGGCCAGGGACCACATGTAGCACCCAGGCCCTGCCTCCATGACCCACCAGGCTTACTCACAGTGTGCCTTCTCCATGCCTGAGATGAGCCACAGACAAGCTGGCAATCCAACTTAAGTGTACCAAAGTCCTATCCCTAATTCCTCACATTGTGACTGTAACTTAAGGCACAGCATTTAAAGAGATAATTAAGTTAAAATCAGGTTATTAGTACGGGTCACATGCAGCATGACTCGGGTCTTTACATGAAAAAGTAATTAGGGCATCATACACAGGGAGAAGACTATGCCCTTCCAGGCGTTTGATAAAAGTGTTTAGTTTACTTAAGTATCCACCAACTTAGAAATACCATAAACTTTGGTCAGTGTAAAATACTTGCTGAGAGGTAGATTGATCTACATTTTAGTTTTGTTCTCTCCCTAACCTAGAAGTTTACTTTCAGACAGCTGACAGCATGTAACGCTTCTGATTTTGCAATTTCTAGAAAACTATTGCCTCTTTCTCACTACTTCTAGATCAGAAATATTTTGGTTGACAGCAAGACTGAGGGATTCATGAGAGATTCCAATTCTAAAATCATTTTACTAATTGGTAGAATAAAACTGATGAACATAAGATAAACTTTTTACAGGATTAAGGAAAAGTAATTTAGCGGACTAAATTAATGGCACTAGTTCTGTCCCTGTGTTCCCATACTTCACCAGCATATGAGTAACTCAATTATACATAAATACTATTCAACTATGACCATATGTTCTTTTAAAAATGTTAGAATATGAAGAATTACTTCTTGAAAAGTATACCTACATATCTTTTCAGTAATTTTATGCTAGTTTTTAATTTCACTTTTGCAATTCTCCTGCAAATTAGCTAAAAGATTATCATTTTTATATCATCTGAGACCATAGAAGGACACTGAATTAGCTAATGTAGTAGGTTCCAAATATATAGATTGGAACTAATATAACCACAGATTATCTAATTTTATTTGATCTTTCGATTTCCACTGGATGATACACAGTCAACTTTCAGCACAACAGGAAATATAACACTACTGGTTCAATACGATATTTTAATTTCCATAAATTAAGATATTTATGGCAAAAGTATTTTCCATTCTGGCTTGAGATTGCATAAAAATGAATCCATCAAAAAACAAACAACAAATCTATTTTAAAAAGTGAAGACTCAGGGCCAGAGGGTTAGCTCAGTGGTTCCGGTGCCTGCCTCACAAGTGCAAGGACCTGAGTTCAATCCCCGGTAACCACATATAATGCTGGGTGTGGAGACTCATGCCCACCAACAATCAACACCGCATACCACAATGCCGGACGTGGTGGCTCACGCCTGTGATCCCAGCACTCGGGAGGTAGAGACAGGAGGATTGCTGAGTTCGCGGCGGCTTGCCTGGGCACCATAGTGAGCTCAGGGCCAGCCTGAACTACAAAGCGAGACCCTGTCTCAAAAAGCAAAAAGCAAAAAAAAAAAAAAGTGAAGACTCAAATATAAGCAAGACCAAAAGGTTGTAATCTATTTTTTACTATTTGCAAATATTCTACTTATCAAAATCAACATTTTCATTATGGTACAATATAGTATATAATACACTGAATTAATACTTAAAATGCAATGAAAACATTTGCTCACCAATATTGGGGTGTTTTAAAAGACGGCAGATTCTAGCTTCCCTTTCCAATTTCTGATGATCTGTAAAAAAAGAGAAATGACTATAAAGCATAAATAAAAGACAATAAACAGCATACTAAAATGACATAAATCCTGTGTTCTTACTTATCCTTTGACTTTAAAAAAAAAAATGGCAGCCAGGCGTGGTGGCTCACATCTGTAATCCCCAGCACTCAGGAGGCAGAGGCAGGAGGATTGTTCAGTTCAAGGCTTCCCTAGGCTACATAGTGAGCTTAGGGCCAGCCTGAACTACAAAGTAAGACTTTTTCTCAATAAAATAAAAACAAAAAACAAAACAAAACAAAAAAAAGGTTATTTCAAGGTGGATTGAGGAGAAGACCACATAGTTCAATGATCTAATTTTTTGTTTTTTATTGGCTTCAGTGAAGTATTGGATAGGGCAGAATTTACATTTGGGTTGAAGGAAGCAGTGGAAGTAGCTCCCCAAACACTATTCTTTTCCTGTCTTTACTATAAGTAGATGTTGCTACAGGAATTTAAATATTCCAACATACATGAATCCATGTAGAGCACAGGATGAGCATGCAAATTTGTATTTTAAAAGTGATCTTGATACTCTTCTTTGGTTTCCTTGTGGTGGAACATGAGCACATAATTACAACCAGTCATTTAGCAAACACAAAGTAACTGTGAGAAAGATAAGAACACAGAACTCATTTTGCCCCTGAGAATAGCACGGTTGAGCAGTCATTAGTTGAGAATCTTTACAAAGTTTATATAACTTAAAATGTCCAATGACCCTATGAGATAAACAACATTATTACCCCCATTTTACATGTGGAAAAACTAAAAGGTTATGTGGTTTGCCTTAGTTTCCAGGATTTGTAAGAGGCATCTACCACATCAGTTCTCATGAATGTCATAAAATGGACTTAGAGGGTGAAGGAGATACCTGCCTGGTCACCCACTGAGTGTACTGCAATGGTCTTGAACCTCTGGGATCTGAGGAATCCCCTATACTCTTCACAATTATTAAGAATCCCAAAGAGCTCTTATTTATGTAAATAGTTTAAAAGTAAACATATATATATTATGTATTATATACATATTGTACCAATAAACTTAATGAAAAAAACCTATAATACAAGCCAGAAAAAGTTAATTAATTGATTTACAAGGGTAATTAAGACTTGATCTTGCTATGTATATAGACAGAATTAGTCTCCTTTCACTTGTCTACCAATGAAAAATTAAAACACATCATTCAAATCAAAAAAAATTGTGCACACTTCCCATATGACATGTGTACATATTTAAACATACGTGTATATACAAATACATACATGTCCATATAAATTTTTCTAGACCACTTGAAGGTAATTTATCAATATCAAAGCCTTCTGTCTCTAAAATTTCAGTGCCCAGATTTGCTTGGGCTCCATAGTGAGCTCAGGACCAGCCTGAACTACAAAGCGAAACCCTGTCTCAAAAACTAAAAAAAAAAAAAAAATTTCAGTGTGTATTACTTACAAAGTGGAAGATTGGCTTACTGTCATAGTACATTAATCAACTTAAGCATATTTAACATTGATAAAGAAATTAACTGCTCATATTCCCATTTTTTCCAATTTAACACCATGAGGCTTCTCAAAAAACATTGCTAGGATCAAGTATGGCATTTAGTTATTGTTTCTTTTTAATCTGTTTTAATTTGGAACATTTCCACAAACTGTCTTTTATGACCTTGATATTTCTGAAAAATATCATTAGGTCTATTTTGCAAGAGAACTTTTTTCGTATTAGATTTAACAAATGTTTTCTCATGATTTGATTTAGGCTATGCTTTCTCTGCAAAAACACCATCTAATGCTTCCATATTTAGAGATACATTTGTCTACCTATTCCTCAAAAGTGATACTTTCATTACTAATTCAAGGTGTTGATTTCCCTACTAATTAACTACTGTTTTCCTTTGTAACTTACAAGTATGTGAGGAGATAAATTTTAAGACCTTGCAAGCATACTTTTCTTCATCAGAATTTCTCCTTGGATTTAGCATTCAGTGATAATCTGTCTCTATCAATTTTTACTATAATGGTTCAGAAGTGCTGATTTTCTAACTCCAGCATAGTAATATATTTTTCAGGACAATACTGTGTTTTCCAAAATAGTGAGAAGGAATGCACTGTTTCACATTTTTACAAATATTTTTATGTCTAGCATACTTTTCATATTTGCTTTTATATTCAACCTACTTTAAGTGTTTGAAGAACACTTGACCTTACATGAATATGCAGCTAAAGGCCTGAGGATTTAGCACGCCTCCCCTGCAAGCGCAAAGCTGTGAGTTTGATCATGGTACTGAGAAAAATACACAGACATACACTCAAAGATACACACACACCTAGAAAGAGAAGTAATTATGCTTTTCAGATAATTCTGAATATTATCTCCTCCACAGTGCCAGAAACCAAGGACTTGGCACACACTACACCAGCACTTTACCACTGAACTATATCTCCAGTCTATATTCTTTAATTTTACTCCAAAATCCAACATATGATATTTCATAAAGGTCAAGTGCCATATGCAGTAGTAATCTGTCAATGAACTTTATGGGTTATATCAAATGAGGTCAGGTTCTTTAATGTTTAACTCAAATATATTTTCAGCATTATACAGAATAAATATAACAAAACTGTGGTAGAGTTAAATTGATGACACTTTCTTGTTCTTTGAGAGAATTTCTCACTCAGGGCCAGTTTGTCTACTAGTCACCTGGAAAACAAATTCAGGAAATCAGGCAGTCCTGTCTATTGATGATGAAAAGCAACATCTGTTACTATCACCATACATCTCAACAGAAGAATCTTTAGATGTGAATATTATCAAAGCTCACAGGCCAGATATGTTTTCTAAAGTCCTAAATTGCTGAAAGCTCAAATTAGGATATTGCCAATAAATATTGCCATTTACTGCTTTTTTCCTTGAAGACAGGCTAACCTAGCTCGGTTTTAAGAAAATGTACGTAAATACTTTAGCCTCAATAATCATACCTAGTTTTTCAGACACTCATTCCAGAAAAAGTATTGTTCCATCAACAAGCTGCTAGGTCATCTATCAATTCAAACAATCACACAAGTCTTTCTCTGAGATATCCTGTGAAGTTTAGTACAGTATAAAAGTGTTTTATGTGTATCTTCCATTTAGTCCATGTGGAATGTTGCAAAGAGCATAATCAAAGGTCAAGATTTAATAACAGGGATTATTTTCATTGCTTAATCAAGGACAATCTCAAGTGAAATTGCCTCTCACTTTTTTCCTCCCATGAATGCATGGTGCTGAAAAATAGAAATATTAACAATTCAGTGGACCCTCAACTCACAGCAGGCCTGATATATGACATAGGGACAATTTGAACTAACTGGGTTAATGGAAGATTCATCTGTCTCTTGCTATCTATAATGTGTAGTCAAGTAAACATCCAAACCTCAGCTGCAGTGACTTACAACCAGCTTGAGTTGCAACCACCCCTCCAGAACCAATCAAGTTCATAGGTCAAGGGTTCAGTGTGCTAACCTCACTGCTCTGATTCATTCAAAGTCTTCAACAATATAGTCAATATTTCTTTTCCACTTGTGATGCACAATGTCTTTCTTTAGAGGCAATAATAGTTTTGAGGCTGCAGATCTGAGTTCTGAGTTCCACTGGCTTATGCTATAAAGAACCATGGCAGGTAGTAACCTTTTCCTTTTTTTCAATTTAAGAAAAGACTTTCCATGCATATAGTGTTATTAATGTTCAGAGAAAATATCTCTTAATGAAGCAACAGCACAGCAAGATAGGCTCTATGAGAGTGTATCCTTTTAATCTGGATTCTCAAATAGACACATATTCTATTCTTACCACCATCTAAAACTGCATGTAGTTCAAATAAATGTAAAGTTTTGAAGTAGTTATTTTCAACAAATTGTTTTTCTTGTTACCTCTAGCATATTAATATTTACAAGAATGCCAATAAACACAATAAACTGGACTTTGAAAACATGATCTTAAGTAAGAATAGAATGTTGTATGTAAAGCATATGAAACACTTACGCTTATTTGGGTTAAAATTCTGTTATGAAGACAAAGACATCCAAATATATATGCTAAGGTATGTGAGGGACATATATGTAAATCATATGAAATATAAATTTTTACGGTAAAATAATGAAAAACAAGGGTATAAAAGACCTTTACAGACAATAAATGCTGAAGCTTTATAAATACAGATGAAAATACAAATCCTTATACAGCCAACTGTTACAGAATAAACCATTTCCCTGCAAAATTTGTATAAAATCCTAATCCCCAGACATCAGAATGCAACTGTATTTGGAGATAAAGTTTTTGTAAAGGTAATTAAGTTAAAATGAGGTCAGCATTGTAGGCTGGAATCCAGTAAGACTGGCATCCACATAAGAAGAGAAAATCAGGGCGCTGATACACACGTAATGAAGACCATACCAGGAGACTAGATTTCTGTAAGCCAGAGAGGATGCCTCCAACACATGAAAAAACTTTCCTGTTTCTTGACTGTGGCCTTCTAGCCCCCAGAACAATGAAGAAACAAATTACATGCTGTGAAACTCCCTAAGGCAGCTCCAACAAGCTAATCTACCTACATAGTAGCTTTCCACTGCTGTATATCAAACACCACAAACCTAGCACATAATTTGTAAGAGCCATAGCTTAATCATAGCCTTTGCTTTAGGATCTCTCCCAAGGCTGCAGTCAGGGCATACCAACCAGCCATGCTAAGGCCTCATCTTACACCATAACTGGGGAAAGATCCGCTGCTAAGCTCATGCTTGCTGATGATACTTAGGTCCTAAAGGACTGCTGAACTGAGGGTCTCAATTCACGGCTGGCTGTCAGCTGGAAGCATCCCCTACTTCTTGCTTCCTCAAAGCCACCAAGGGAAAGAGTCTGGAGAACAAGGGAAAAGTCACTACCTTACAGAACCTAAGAACAGAAGCAACATCCCATCATATTTGCTACATTCAGGTACTTAGGAGCAAGATACCAGGCTGGAGATTTAGCTCAGTGTTTCTCGCCCCTACCTGGCAAATACAAGGTCCCTGGTTTGATCCCAGATAACCACAAACAACAGTACCGGCCATGGTGACTCACACCCACCAGCAACCAGTACCACATAGCATAATGCAGGACGTGTTGGCTCACACCTGTAGTCTCAGAACTTGGGAGGCAGAGGCAGGAGGATTTTTGAGTTTGAGGCTTGCCTGGGCTACAAAGTGAGACCCTGTCTCAAAAAAAAAAAAAAATAATAATAATAATAATATATGAATGGTCCAATTTCAAGGGCATAAACTAAATATAGGAGGAAGGATTGCTAGGATCATTTAACAGTTTGCAACAGCAGTCTTTACAACAATAGTGCTGATGAGTTTTCTCTTGATAAGCAGCTTCATTTACAATGTCTTCTCCATAATCACCTAACTTAATGATCTATGAATCATGAGGTATTCTGCCTCTCCCATGGGAACTGTTTTGACATCCCCAAAATGATGATATAACTAAATTCTAGTTTTCATTAAAACTAAAATTTAACAATAGAAATGCCTATCACCTGGTGTGCTTCAAATTCAAAATCAAAATCAAGTTCACCACTTTATTTTAGAGTAGGCAAGTGAGGAGGAGTGATTAAGTACCTATTATTTTAAAAGCATATTTCTGTATTTATCCTGCTGAAGAGATGAACTGACTTAACATTTAAAGTTTCCTTTAATTTTAACTTAGCAACAAAAACCATATATCTCACCTCCTCCCATTCCACACTCTCACAATTGTAATGGAAAGAGGCAGAGGCACACTATATATGGCAAGACATCCATTACACTGTTCGTGTCATTTGAAGATTTTCATATTACCCATAAGCCCTGAAGCTAATGTAGAACCAAGTCCACCTGCCATTTAATATTTATGAAAGTATTCTAATAGTCTGGCTTTATGATTCCTTGGAACATCAAATCTATACTCATATGAATAAAAGCATAACCTTTCAGGATATGATCTTGTCAGGTCTGATAAGGAATATACTGTTATATGGCTGAAGACTTGTCATATAAACCATACCTCAGGGAAAATATCATCTAGTTTTGACATACAGTGGGAAATGGTATTACTAAGTACAAAATGTCTGGATTTTAAAACAGTTCCTGAAAATCTGGGTAAAATACAGTTACGTCCATATAGCTTTAAACTACTTTTTCAAATTAGAAGATATCTTATTTCAAATGAAGTGAAAAATATAAATTCAGACCACATGAAGTAAATATTTTACTCCATTCCAAAATACATATTAATCTTCATGCAAAGTAACTGATTACAAACGCAAATTAAACTACTGGCATATCTGAATTACTTTCACATAGCAAGAGAAATATCACTTGTTATGTAAAGCAACACGTTGTTTATCTCGCACAATCAAGTAAAAGGTTGTCAGTAAACTTCAAAAGTTAATTGTTTCTCTCTTCCACAAAATGTCAAGGCATGGGGAGAAATGCGTCTTTGCTTTTATACAGATGATATACAAAATGATTTTAATTTTTGATACCACAGGGTCATAATTATTAGCATTAATTTGTATAATGCTTTAACACACTGAAGCTCTCAGTAATTACAGTGGTGTGGACACCCACAGGTCCTTGCCTGAGTGGAATCACCTTTCCACAGAGAACACCAAGGGACAGAGTGGGCAGAGGGATGAGGCTGGCATTCTGCCATATCGGTCAGTTACTTGACTCTTGGCAAAAGGAACACACACAAAGGCAACCACGTAAGCTGAAGAAGCTCTGAGTGTGCCACAGCCAAGAGGGTTTAAATTTCCCAGCTCCCTCTCCTCGCCCTCAAACACTCATACCAAAAGTCTGGAATTCTGGAAGGGTCGCTCCTCAGTCCCATGAAAACGAGCACTTAAAACGCAGCTTCAACATTAAGTTTTTGCCCTGCTGGCCTCTCCCTTGCCAGCTTAAACTGCGGCCCTACTTCCCTGGTGCCCCTCCCCCTTTCCTGGGGATCAATGTCTTAAGGTCTCTTTTGAGGGCAGGTTAATCCTGCCTCTCTTCCTTCTGCACCACAACCAGTCCTACTTGATTTCCAATTTTTTAAGCAAGATCTGGCTGGCTGTCCATTCTCAGAAGAGAGAAAATTAAACAAAATGATCCTTAGTTTAAACTACTTGTAAGTTTTGTATTTAAGCATCGCATACTTTTTGTACTTCATATGGTTTTGCTGTCAGCTCTTACACTGTAAATATCTTCAACAAATGTAAGAGCTCAGCTGTACATAACAGACATTAAATAAATATTTCAATGATAGGCCAGAGGTTTAGCTCAGTGGTTCTGGTGCCTGCCTCGCAAGTGCAAGGTCCTGAGTTCGATCTCAAAAAAAAAAAAATTTGATGAAAAAGAGAATGAATGATAATTACTTCTCCGCTTCTGTTTCATGGCTGAGTCAACTAAGAACCAATGCAAACATGGGAATGCAAACATAAAAAACAGTAACAAGTAACCCGGAAATGGGAACCTGAAAGGGTCTAAAAAAAAGGGGGAGTTACAGGCTTTATGCTTCGGTTCAAGAGAACTGTACAGAGGCTCCTGTGAAGCTTTACTTATTCCTGGAATAAATTCTAAAGGCATTTTTTGGTAGAGAAACTATGTCTTACTAAATGGGGCATCTCCGTCCCTTTAAGTAGGTCACATTTAAAAACACAGTGAACTCACCTAACACATGAAGTTCAGGGTTCCATACACAGCAGCACGAGACACACACACACACACACACACGAGGGTAAAGTAGGAGTTATGTGTAGAGCAACTTCATCACAAACCCTGAATCCTGGAATATGATATATCTGAATTTAAAACTATCACATTCATTCAAAATAAATTTTTAAAATTCCATAATGAAAAGTATATTTTCATTTTACTCTTTTATTTTGAGCAATTCCTTAGTACAAGTCTGAGCGTTAACTACCTGACCGTTTCCTTCTGACAGCAGTTCTCAGTGACTCCCCATTACTCCTGGACACATCAGTAGGATTTCACAATTGTACAGGATGACCTTCCTCTCTCCATGGTAAACTTAGATAGCTGTGCTCAAAGTTCACATATCTTTATACACCTCCCAAACAGCTTACTCTATGCGGGAAGCTCACATACATGTTAAGTTATGAATTATGATGTCAGCCCCACTGGAAGCCTCACTCCTCTGTGGAGCACTCTTCTCGTGTTAGTGTCTACTGCATGGAGACAGAACCAGTCTCTGCTTCACTCTACCTTCTTCCTGCAGTTTCATCTAAGGGGTAGAGTTTTTCATTAACTCCAAGGAATAAAGCCCCATGAAATCCCAATCTTATAGAATCCTAAACAGATTGGGAGACACAACCCAGATGAGAGGTGCTGTCCTAGTTCTATTACTTGCTACAGGTCTCAAATTTGAGGTCTGCCAGGCAACAGAGAAAGATTCTGTCCAAAAAGAAATCCTAACACAAAGAATGGAATGATAAATGTCTGAGGTGATATGCCAACTGCCCTGATCTGATGATCATTACATATTATATTCAAGAGATCCCATATTATACTCCATAAATATGTATAATTACTTTGTCAATTAAAAAAAAGTTTTTAAAACCACATCCATAAAATGGGCATGAAATATTTATCACCAGGTACTGTACCTGGAATAAAATGGTTAGAATATTCACTATTCTTGCTAAACATATCTGCATTTTAAAAGAGCTAACTCATGAAACTGTATTATTGTAGTAAAGACTATTCATTTTTCATATAACGCAAGACAGTGGAAAAAATTTTTCCAATAAAAGTGAGGATCATGGAGCCAGAGATTTAGCTCAGTGGTTCTGGTGCCTCCCTAGTGAGCGCAAGGTCCCTGGTTCAATCCCCGGTAATCACATACAATAATACCGGGCATGGTGACTCATGCCCACTGGCAATCAGTACTAATACAACAGTGCCAGGCATGGTGACTCATGCCTATAATCCCAGTAATTGGGAGGCAGAGGCAGGAGGACTGCTGAGTGCTAGGCTTGCCTGGGCTACATAGTGAGCTCAGGGCCAGCCTGAACTACAAAGCGAGAGTCTGTCTCAAAAAAAAAAAAAGGTGAGGACTATGCTATCCAGGCCACTTATATAAAAAAGAGTGGAGAACCACTAATATTTATGGTCAGAAAGAGAATCGATACATTAAATATGAACACTCGCTCAGGAGAAATATTCTCCTTCTTCCACTTCACTAAAGGCCAGAGACATGATGTTATATCTGTTATGAAAATCAAGGCCAGAGATTTAGCTCAGTGGCATCATGCCTGACTTGCAAGTACAAGGTCCTGAGTTCAATCCTTACCACCACCACCACCACCACCACCACTAAATAAATAAATAAATAATAAATAAATAAATAAGGAGTTACTCTTAAAGTATACTCAAAATACTTCAAAAATACAAGAAAGCCGGGCATGGTGGCTCACTCCTGTAATCCCAGCACTCGGGAGGCAGAGACAGGAGGATTGCTGAGTTCCAGGCTTGCCTGGGCTACAGTGAGCTCAGAGCCAGCCTGAACTACAAAGCGAGACCCTGTCTCAAACAGAAAAAAAAAAAAAAATACAAGAAAAACTTTAGAGTATTAAAGTTGTAAGCTAATTAGCCTTTTGTGTGTGTATGCATATGTATTTCATATTATTTTATTCATTCATTACACATATTCAAGATGAATACTGCTCTGATAACTTAGCAAATAAAACTGATTGGGATAAGCTGTTAGATACTATATTTACTTCTTATGAAGGAACGAAATAATGAAATTTGATAAAAACATCCTTACACTGTCCCACAGGAAAAATATTCTCCTTCTTCCATCGTAATAATGGCATCCATTGATAGACATGATTTTACATGTTATGAAAATCATGCTTTACACAAGTGTACACAAATAGACAAAATGTACTTCTCATAAGGTGTTTGTTCAATTGTAATTTAAATAAGAATAGAATGTTTTAGATTTTTAAAAATCATAGTGAGCATTAATTTATATAAAACATTTTATATAAACATATTTAACATCTGATCATGTGTAATACCTACACATCCATATAAGGAGGAGATGGCAACACACTTACTTAACAGGCAAGTCTCTTAGCCATTTCTAGGACTGTAGACTTAGGGGAATTGGAACTGAGCTTTTATGCTCTGGGCAAGGAACAGGAGCAGAGGTGTACACAGACGTACCACAGGCTATAGAGTGTGGAAGGAAAGCACTACAACACTTTAAATATTCCTCAGGAGATCCAGGGAGCTAATGAACAGGAAGTTCTTACACTCTCCTAGCACTGCTACTGCTAGCAGGACTCAGCTAGCCTCGGTTCTGATCTTTAGGATTTTGTTTTCCACCTTCCTCTCACCAGGGTGGCTGTCTCTACCTATGCACATACCATTCTGTTAACATGGCTACATTCGTCACTAGCAGGTTCTGACAGGCGCGGGTCTCAGAGGGTTATCACAGGACTCAGGTGGGAGAAGCAGCCCAGCAAGCACAGGAACGGAGAATCTGAGAGGCCCATGACAGGTCCCTGCAGGCAAAAAGATTCTAGCAGTACGTACTAGGCTGTGGTCCAGACTGGCCCAGAAGAGGACAGCAAAACCTCGACCTCTCAGATGGCACTTTGGATACCAAGCATTCACAAAGATCAGAAGGCAGTTAGTAGCTAGAGAGCTAGCTCGGTGGGACCCTGCCTGCCTCGCAAGTGAGTTTGATCCCCAGTACCACACACACCAAAAAAAGCAGTCAAGAGTAATATTTTATTTTTTTTTTTTTTGCTTTTTGAGACAGGGTCTCGCTTTGTAGTTCAGGCTGGCCCTGAGCTCACTATGGTGCCCAGGCAAGCCTCGAACTCAGCAATCCTCCTGTCTCTGCCTCCCGAGTGCTGGGATGACAGGCGTGAGCCACCACGCCCGGCACTGTGGTATGCGGTGTTGATTGCTGGTGGGCGTGAGTCTCCACGCCCAGCATTGTATGTGGTTGCCGGGGATCAAACTCAGGTCCTTGCGCTTGCGAGGCAGGCGCCGGAACCACTGAGCTAACCCTCCGGCCCTCGAGAGTAATATTTTGAGCTATGAGGTCTCAGGTGATTGGTAACATCATAAAGACCAAGCCTTCCCATAAACAAGGTATAATGATATTAGTGGTTCATATTAATAATAAAGAGATTTAAATTTGTCTGTATCTTTAATTGTAGGTCAATAATTCACATCTAATTTTATAGGTTTTACAATTATACTGCTATGGAATTGTAATGAGATGAATTTTGTGTAATATTCTATCCTCATTTTCCACAGCTTCATCTATATTCATTTACTTTCCACTGCATGTAATTTTACTTATGAGATTGGAAGAATAGGCCATTTACTTCCATTTGCGTGCTATGCGTTACAAAGCCCACTACAGAGACACTGTAGCAAAGCCTCCAAACTTGAGCTATGTAATGAAAGGACACAGCCGAGAAACAATGTAAAGCTACTCTCCCATGTTTTTCAGTGGCCCTACAATGTCTACAGGAAGCTGCATGAATATAAGAATGTTCTTCCTTCATTCAAGGATGTTTTTAAAAAATGTGGTAAAATGAATACACCTTGCTTTTCTTAAATGTTTCTTAAGAATTCAGTATAGAACTAGTTCAAAATCTGAAAATTATAAAATTTTTATATAACTTTCCTCAGGATGATTTTTAGGCAGTTTAATATTAACACATTAGAATATGGAAAAAAAAGAACGCCTTTAATCATTTAGAAGAATAAAGAAATATAAGAAATGTGGATTTTTATGTTTCCTGAAAGCATCTGGAAAATTCAGTTCTTTCCACATGTGATTCCCTCAGGGAAAACTGTGAAGCTAATGAAGCATGGGCTTGAGGGTCTTTCGGACAATCATGCCCACAGGCGCTCTGGTTTCCGTAAGAGCTGTGCAAACCAGATGCGTTAACAACAGTCAATTACAGCTCCTTTCCTTTCTTCTTCCCTCCCACTCGGTCTCACGGCCGTCTGTGGGGCGTCTGAAGAGTGGCCATGCACACTTCTGGGATCTAGATAAGGAGCTGAGTTGAGGCTGCATTTAGTTTGGGTTTAATAAAATAACTATTAAATATTAACTATTAAAAGAGTGAATAATTAATAAAAATAATTAATAAAATACTTATTTTAATGAAAATAATTTGCTGGCTTTAGTTACTTCCCTACAGGATGATGTGACACCGCAGAGCCTGTGGCTCTAACTCTTCTGCTGTTGGCCACCTCGTGTGCACGGGGAGCAGCACTCCTGTGCTTCTTTTCTTATGCTCCATAAAATTGGTCAGCATTTTTGCACCGATTGTCATTCTAAATATAGATCGACTTTTTAGTTTATCAGTGTAATTTTCTTTTCCTTAGCCTCACAAATTTATATTTTTCAGATCCTCCCATACCTGGATGCATATTACTTTTTATGAAAATATTCTATTGTTCAAATTCAAAATATAAGACTTGCATATTAAAATATTTCTCAGTATTTATGACATTAAATGTCTTTCTTAATTAAAACTCATTTTGTTGCTAAAGCTAGTAAATGAAAACCTGTACTCACATAGTCATGAGTAACTAGCCACAGTAGAAATCATGAGATGGAGGGATGTATTTCTGTACAAAATAATAACAAAAACGGCAACTCAGCAATACAAAAAACCTGCATTTATTTGTCTCAATTTAACTAAGACATTATGTGGTGGGTGGTTGTGCTGAACCGGCAAACAGCTTCTTCTGTTAAACGTCAGGCTGGGAAGCAGCCCCCAGCTTCCCTCCTTCTCTTTTATTACGGCCCTGAGCTTCTTCAGGTAACAAAGGAGTATTCTGGAGCCGGGCATGGTGGCTCACACCTGTAATCCCAGCACTTGGGAGGCAGAGGCAGGAGGATTGCTCAGTTCGAAGCTTGCCTAGGCTACATAGTGAGCTCAGAGCCAGCCCGAACTACAAAGTGAGACCCTGTCTCAAAAAAAACAACAAAAAAAAAAGGAGTATCCTGTCTTCCAAAGAGTTGTATAAAAACAAGGCTATGTAAATATGCTGGGATTGATGGAACCTTCTGGCCAATTAACCTGTATTGGCTGGGATAGAAAATTAATGTAATAAGACCCTAACACTGTATTCTCCGCCTCTCATGGAGCCCCTTACCCAAGTATGTGTTCTGTGCTCCTGCCTACGTAACCTAAGTGTCTCGTATCTGTAACTACCTCTTCCTTCCTGGGTTACTGAAGACTCTTGCTTTTCTGATCTAGAAAAGCTAACCCCTTTGGAAGGAATTCCTGGCTGATCTCAGCTGGCAATAAATACTTTGCCTCCAAAACTTCTGAGTGCATTTTCCATTTTCTTGGACTGGTTTGATTTATCTTCGGCTTGTTCAGTGTCAACTTGAGAAGTCTGGCTAAGAGCTCAGCTACATGGGCCCAGCAATTCCGTGTCCGAGGGTGTGGAAGACCTAGAGCTTCTTACACCAGTCATGGTGCTTAAACACAGTTATGCAATTAACATGCTTATTAAACATATTTATTGAGCACAGGATACAGATAGCTCTATTGAGAGTCAAAGTAAGATGTTATAGCCTAGATGTTCATGCACTAGTAATTAAACTAGACATTACTGGTTTAAATAAGAATGCCCTTTAACAGAAAAGGAAAGCAAAACTATGACCTGTTGATCTGTATTATCCATGGTTAATTTAAGGAGCTTACTGTCTTGAGCTATTTTAATTATGTATTCCTATTTTCTCACATTTTATGGACAAAATTTTCATTTCCTAACACACAAATGAATGAGCTTTAATACAACCTAAGTGAAAAAATGCTACTGAAACAAGATATTAGAATTAAATTTTCTTAGTTTTAGCCAAAACACTAAAGGGTAAAAACAAAGCAGTTGTCGGGTAGAGGGTACCAAAATCATGCATTTGGGACTTGCCAAGGGGTGAGTTGAAACAATTCTGCCATCAGGACCCCACTGCTCTGCTGCAATTATATAGAAGAAGATAATGAGCCCACCGGAGAACTCTACAACAGCATGGATAAACAGTAATCCACTGCACCCTCTCCTACCTCACCAGGAAAGGGTCTTCATTAAAGTACCAAAGTGTAAGACAGCAAAATTCCTGGGAGAAATGTTATTTTAAAAGGTGCATTTCCTAGAGACTGAGGGAAAAAAAAAAAAAACTCATTACCTTCCGTGTACCCAACCATAAATGTAGTACATTGTGGCTGGCTCGTGTCTACACAAAGCCAGGATCAAGCTGTTCATGCCAGTGGTGGGACAAAGAGCCACACTTCCTATGTCCACATGTTGACTATTAAGAGGAATCATAAGAAATGAAGAATAATACACCACCCAAATAATGTGACCCCAAAATAGGAGGGTCAAAACCCCCGGAGCTGCATGGGCCAAAACTTCAAGGTGGAAGACACATGGTCGTCACCAGGGCAACGTCTCTCGCAGGTCTCCAGCAGGAATCAGTCAAAACCCACAGAGGAGCCTCGTCGCAGACGGTCAGCAATCACGCACCGATCAGAGGGAATCCGCTCGCGACAGCAGCACGCACGCAGGCAGACGCACCCTGCTCCCTGCTGCTCTCTCCCAAGGCCCTGAAGCAGCCAGTGAACTAGAGAGGCCTGGAAGGAGAAGGTGTCAGCTGTCACACCTCAACCTGGTCAAGGACTGACCTGAGCGGGGGAGTTTCCAATGCTATGACACTGGTCAGGGCTGTTTCACTTCTGAAATGAGATTGTTAGATTTCCGATCTTTTCATTTTAATCACAAGAACAAAACCTCACACCGCGTAGGAACCCTATCTACGGCGGTTTGAAGGAGCTGAGGAGGAGTACAGTGGCTCCCACTTGTATTCCACCAAAGCCAGATGGTGACTTACCATGCTGATTACAGTACTGCATTTTAATATAATAATTGCAGATTATGTTCTGCAACAAACCAATGCCCTCTATAACACAGATTTACTGAATTCTGAAGTGGATCCTGCCAGAATTGAGATCCTTTTGGAACTGGCTTTCCCTCACGGTACATCCCTGTGCTTCCAGAGTTTTGTGCCCACCCCCCGCAAGCACAGCTAGGGAGGACAGTCCACCTTGCTCCTGTCAGAGCGTTCACTGAGCACACCCCTGCACTGCTCCACCTTTATCTACGCAGCTCACACTTCAGCAGTGTGTCAGCTCATCCCTGCTGCTACTGAAACTGTAGTGAAGCTGAAATGCAAGGTAAAATTTCCAGACTTGAGTGGCATTCTTAGCTCACTGTCACTCCGGATGTCACCCTTCGACACTCACTGAGAACGGACATTTACCTGTTACCCAGCATGCTCTGTCTCGGGTAAGGGCTGCATCCCCCAGAACATGAACGTGGCATTGGCATGGCATTATAACGGGGCCAGCTCTACAAGCAAGAACTTTTTGCACCCTGCCTGGCTTGGCCCCTGTGCAGTTTACGTGGGGCAATATTAATACTACCTAGACAGACTTCCAGGGGAAGATATCTGTAAACTTCAAAGCCACCAGGCACAAACCTGTCTAGGGCTAGATGGTTAATTTCCATTCGCACAAGAAATTGGCAGACTCCTTGCCCACCTACGAAGTGTCTGCCTGCTAGTTGACACTGAAAACACTGATTTGTGTTTGTTTATAGATACTGACAAAGCCTAAACAAGGATCCCAACAGCTAGAAAGGGGACTAGGAAAGCCCCAGGAGCTTACCGGACTTTGTGTAAAGAAAAAAAAAAAGCAATCAATAGCTACCTTTCCCGAAGCAATAAAACACAACAGGCATTAAGAAGAAACCTGGACTATTTGCTCCTTAAAACCTTGGACTCCAGGAATTCAGCCCAGTGACCTGGAAATAACAGACCATGCACACAAGCTCTGAGGAGCGTCTGCTGTGAGGCTACTGAGCAGAATCTAAGGCATGGTTAGCATCCATGCCCGCACAGGCTATCTCTCACAGCTCACCTCCCTCCTACCCAAGACACTGGAAAATACAAATATACAGCTCAAAGATATGAGGAATAACTAATACCTAAATAAATCATCACTCAGTTTTCTTGCACTTTCTGCCAGTCTTTTTCTGTGGACATTCAAAAATACAACTTTAACTTTAAAATCAGAGTACACACATTTTGTAAAGCATCTAAATCATCTTCGGGCAACTCGCTGATACACAGAGGTTGCTGGCTGGCCTGAAAATGAGTGACGAATGAGAGAGCTTAAACCGTAACTTGGAGGAGGAAGCACAGTGATCCTTTCCACACAAAGCCCTACGACCATAGAAGAGCCTACTTTCAGTGTCAAAAAGATTTGACTGACTCCTTAAAATATCAAAAGGGAATTATTCTGATTAAAAGATTAACTTTTGAAAAGAATGACATGATACTGCATAAATAATATACATGGCAAAGGTAATTGTAGTCAGAGATAAAGTGCCATGTGTAAAATCTGCAGATTTGTATAAAAATAAAAATGAAGCAATCTACCTCTAAATAGCTCCATTATTTACTTCATTCATAATTTATCACTATGTTTTATTCATAAACATCTACCACTTGTCTTTGAATAGTAAAGAAGATCTACGCAGGCTCAACATAACAGATTAAGACACAGCTCCTACTATCTTAGACTATGTAGCTCAGACTGGGAAGCTCTTCTACTTCAGATTTCGATGACTCTACATAACAACCAAAATGTGATAAAAATGAGAAAAAAATCACTGAAAATCCATGATCTTTGTTGTACAAACCATTTATTTCTTATGAAATGTTTATCTGGCAGACTAAGTGGCTTCCCCAGCCTCTACCCTACCCCATTCAATCTATTTTACTTGTTCGAGACTCGGACCCTCACCAGGGCCCTACCTCGCTGAAAGCCAGCACACTGGGCTGCTCCACAGACACACAGAGGACTTAGCCACAAGGGCCTCTGAGGTCCCTGGCCGCCCTGTCTCCGGGGAGTGACGTGTGCGCTGCAGTTCAGTCACCTCTCTCAGTCATTCCTTGAAACTACAGACTACAGAAATTAAAAATCCCAACCTGCAAACACCAACTGGTCACTTTTCCAAAAGAATTCTCAAATGACTTTTTCCAAACCTGTCCATAAAGTTCTGCATTTGTTCCATCCATAGATTGTCACTGCTCCTTACTTTCTCCCAGATTTCTCAATCTGATGAAGCTACAGGAGTCCCCTGGAATTCTTCAAATTTGTCATCAAAAGAATTAAAAATATACTATTCCAGCATATTAATAATTTAAATTAAAGGTACTTTAATAACTACAGGTGCAAGATCATTCTGACTTCCAGCTGTTTCTTAAAAGCAGATTTGTGGAAAATGCTTTCCCAACACTACAAAAAAAGCAATGTTCCTATCAAGGACAAAAAGTAAAGGTTCAGAAAATTCTGTACAGTTCTTGCTAAAATAGCTCTTAACTTTTTAAGCCTTCTTACATGATCTGGTTGCTTTTTTGCAACACCCTTTGTCTAATTCAGTATTAAGTGACTGATATTAGCTGTTTCTTTGGAGCTTCGTTTTATATGAGGTCACACATGTTGTAGAAATCTTGGATTAAGTGAATTTGCATGCATTTTTTCCTGGTTTCTATCTCAATTAAATACTCAAGCCCAGCCAAAAAGATATCCTGAAGATGGAGACATAAATTCTGCCCTGCTCCCCTGCACAATATATTGGATGTCGCAGCAGCTTCGTACACACCACCTGAGGTGCTGGGAGGCTCACCTCTCTTTTCTATCTCATTCTTCACATCCTTCATTTCCCTTTCAAGAAAGCCTTCTTAATATGTCAAATCCCCTATTTTTAGTTCTCATACACAGCACAATTTCTACATCTTTGTAGTACTGCCCACATTTATTTCTTTTTACGTATATGGGTTTTTGCTTAATAGTTTCTGTAATAAAGAATACTCTAACATATGAGGATCTATATGTTTTTTGGTGTTGCCCACTATTTTATATCTCGTACCTAAGACAGTGTATGCTGCACAGCAAACAGGAATATAGGAATAGGACAGGACAGATAGGAGAGTGAACAAGAAAGAAGGCTACTCTTGACATAAATGGCTTGCATCCTTCTGGAGCCACGAGGAAGTGAGCTAAGATGGTCCGTCAGTGCAGAGACTCTGTCAGAGGAAGACAACACAGTACCACTTGGACAGCACTGCCCATAGGAAAAGGACGGAGGAAATTCAAGAAAATTCACGTTTACTAAGAATGATAAGATTATCCACTATATCATCAGAAAGTTGAAATCAACTGAAAATTTTGAAAGACAGGCTCTGAATCAAAAAGAAAAATCAGTTAAATAAAAATACCCTCACATTCATACAGAAATAAATGGGTCTTCATGGAGGCAGATCACATACAACTATAAGGTGATATCATACTGGTGTCGAAGAGGAAATATACATAAGTACATACATAAGAGAATCTAATAGTATTTTAAGTTTCAAAGGTTAATCTACTCTTAGAGCTATGCAAGAATAGCCCCTTGATAGAATAACTGTGAAGAAAAAAAGGATTTGAAAAGTATAGTCATTTCAAATAACTGGTATTCTATCATCTGAAGCCTCACTCAGCTGAAAATCCAGTTACCCATGAGCTGAAGGAAGGAAACGCCTTGGGTGTGAGCTATCATGACAAATCTTCAAAAGCACCGTGAGCCTAAGTCCCGCTGTGGAACAGAAGGGCTTCCGGTGGAGCCCACCCATGCAGTGGAGCCCACCCATGCAGTGGAGCCCACCCATGCAGCGGAGCCCACCCATGCGGCGGAGCCCACCCATGTGGCGAAGCCCACCCATGCGGCGGAGCCCACTCCAGCAGCGAAGGCAGGTGGGTCGGGCGCTCCTCAGCAGGCGCTAGTAAACTCCTGGGCCACTGTCCTGCATTTCTTAAAATAAAATCATAGCGCTACTAGGAGCCTACAAACCTCCAGAGCTTTGCAGGCATCTGTCCTTCCTCCTGACCTCAATGGACTTGGCTAGTTACCTTTCTCATTTCCAAGATTCTCAAAGGTCCAGATAAAGTATATGTAGCCCAAGGGCACTGCCCGAGCCCAATATTTTACAAAACAGTTTTCAAGCAAAAATATAAGCAGAATATTGTAAATGTTACAAATATATTCACAATGATCTCTCACAAAAGGAAGACACATCCACGTAACCAGCACCCTCATCAGGAAGCAGAACAGTACCAGCACCCGTGGTGCAGCTTTTGCCTAGCATAGCATGGCAGTCACTGTCCTGACTGCTCTAACACAGGTCTATCTTGCATTTATGTTTGATGTTAAGGAAATAACATTGTATATACTGTGCCGTGGTATTACTGTATTTTATTCCTGACACTCTTGCCACTCACATAATGCTGCGTGGTGTTCTTTGGATCAACATTTTGGTGAACTGCATAATCTGATAAAAGAATGGGTAGAAGAAAACCAAAAAGTATGGAAGGTTTTTAATGCTAAAGATCTAATTAAGGCTCCACAGGCCTGGCATAAGGTATGTAATTGACTCTATGACCACAACATGAAGACTAGGTGAAATCAAAAGCACTTTACATGTACTAATACATGTCAGAATTTAGTCTAACATTTTCTCTATTAGTACAGCATCTTGTTTTGTAAATGCATATGTTTCTTTGCCCCATCTCCTCTCTCTCTCTTGCTCTTTTTTATTTTATTTTTCCCCATAATTCTTTCCTCCAGAACTAGTCAAGTACTCCTCAATCTCCACATCGCACACACTTGGAAACACCAATTCAGGAAGCTGAGCAGGAGGATCCACTGGCCACATAGTGAGCTCAAAGGAGCCTGAAGTACATAGTATGATCCAGTCTCAAAACACAAATGAAGGTAAAAACAATAACAAAAAAAGAAAAAAAAACAAAAGACAATAGGAGGGCCGGAGGGTTGGCTCAGTGGTTCCAGCGCCTGCCTCGCAAGCGCAAGGTCCTGAGTTCGATCCCTGGAAACCACATACAATGCTGGGCGTGGAGACACGCCCACCAACAATCAACACCACATACCACAGTGCCGGGTGTGGTGGCTCACGCCTGTCATCCCAGCACTGGGGAGGCAGAGGCAGGAGGATTGCTGAGTTCCAGGCTTGCCTGGGCAACATAGTGAGTTCAGGGCCAGCCTGAACTACAAAGCAAGACCCTGTCACAAAAAAAAAAAAAAAAAAGAAAGGAGAAGAGGAGACTTTCAGGTGAAAAACACATCTTAGCCCAGCAGTGGTTTCTGAGCAAAGTCTGCCTGTCAGAACAGTCAAGTGCTGAGCAAGATGGTGCTCTACTTGGTCATCAGGGTGCAGCACCACACAGGCCCTGACCTCTCCAGAGTCAGCCCTCTGCAGCTGAAGCTGACCTCGACTCAGGAGCTACTCCTGATGGCCCTGCCTGCTTCCAGTCTGTAAGGTCCTCTCTGAGGGTCCAGTGAATGGCATGCTTCCGTGCCTGTCACAGGAAATGAGCTTTCAAAGACACAGCTTAACATGTATGGGGGCGGGGGTTGCAGGGTGGGTAGGGAAAGGAGTAAAAATGAGAATTCACTCATCTCCTACACTGGTACAAATTCCCCAATGTTGAGCGTGACTGTGAGCTGTATATAAAATGTACCAGTAAAGAATTCAATTAAGAAGAAAAAAGACACAGCTTAATAGGTTCAAGAACGTAGGTGGGACAGGAGGAGCAAAGGACATCAGTTAGAGAAAGTCGACAGTAAATCCCTATTAGGGATCACCTGGCCATCAACTGCCGCTTTGAGGAGGACACTGAGACACAGAGGGAGAAACCCGTCTAGTCAGAAAGGTCCAGAAGAACAAGTTCTCTATGAGTCACAGGAAATCTGTCCTTGGCCTGAGCGCAGCTGACGCCCACTGGGTATGAGTGACAGCACCATCCTGTGCAGCATTAGACACACAAGTTCTCTTAGTGATCGGTGTGATTTATGGAACTTTCTTCTCTGGAGCAGCTCTGAGTGCTTGGCTGGCCTGGGCTAATTAATCTTCCCCATCTTCTTGTCAGATAGGTAGGTCACAAAGAGCAGCACCCTAAATTAAGAGTCAGGAAGAATGAAGCACAAAGATCTCTACAGTTCTTCTATAATCCTTCACTAAGGGAGTGCTAGAAGATCCAGGCATCTCTCATCTCCATACTGACTGTACTTAATGAAACAAACTTTCAGATTTACTGCTAGCTATAATTAAATTTCTTTTTCCTTCCTACTTATTAGGTATATTTCAATATAAAGTAACATTTACTATATACTTTGAATCTTCAATACAAAGAGAGAGTGATGTGAGATCATTCACTAAACATAGAAAATATCAAGATAATCCAAGTAACAAACCTGCACTCAGATTTGTCCTCAGTTTACTGCTTTCTATAGAAATAAATGATCCTAAAGAGGGAGGTAACACATCAATCTGAGACTGGATAAAGAAGATGTATTTTTTTAAATGAAATGGAGTATTACTCTACCATAAAGAATGATAAATTTCAGTCATTTATAGTCAAAAGGATGTACCTTGAGGGCATACTCATAAGTGAAATAAATAGGTCAGAGATGTGTAAATGCCCTATCTTTTCTCTGGTATGAGAATCTGAAGATGTAAATGAGTTCTAGAATGCATGACAGATTTTGTGAAATAGAAAATATCCAACGGGAAAGGATAGGGTTAAGGAATGAGGTGAAAGAAAAAATGTGATGGTAAGAAAGGAAACAAAGCGTACGTATACAGAGGGCAGGGCGGGGGGATTGTAGGTAGGGAGGGGAATGGGAAAAAAATGAAAATTAAGTCACGTCATATACTAGTACAAATTCTCAGTGTTGAGTATGATCATGATATGTTTATAAAATACCAATAAAAACTTCGACTTTTTTTAAAAAGGAGGCAACAATGGTGGGGAGAAACTTGGTGAACTTATGAGTTAATAAAACCTTTTGAGATTTAAATAATAGCTGAAATACAGAAGTTTTACATAGATAAGTTGTTTTAAATATACCAGATGATGTATACAATTTTTAAAAACTATCTTTTCCAGTTCCATTTTGGTTGCTTTTGTAGTACCACTAGCTTTGTTTTCCTAGATCAAAAGATACTGACATTCGAAACTGAAATTGTACCCATAGATACATCAAAATGCATTGGGTACAGAAGTAGTGGGCCTGAGTTTGAATCCCACTTTGATCCTCCTTCCTGGGGTAATTTCTGAGCATCCTTTTCCATATTTCTGATAGAAGATGGTAATGTTTCATAGAACGTATGGTTTACACATGGTTTGAACCCTAAAAGTTAATCTGCTAGATGCTTAGTCCCTAATCAGACAGTAGTCAGAAGTAGCAGAATCTTGAAGAAGTGTGGTCGAGGAGGAGGTCTCTGAGGGCGAGATCCACTAATACCCACTTCGTGGAAGTTAGGTCTTGAGGGAGTGGACTGGTTACCAAAGTATGGTTTGTTACAGAGTTTAACTTGGCTGAGTGGTTCTCAGGATTCCTCTTTTCTGATGACCTCTCTCCTGTGTGTAGTCCTGCCACTAGATGCTATCCGTCCTGAGGTGTTCACCAGAAGCTGAAGGTAACACAATGCTCTTATGCTGCCAGAATGGGGAGTTCAATAAACCTCTTTTCTTTATAAAGTACCCATGCTATGGTATTATATAATAGTAAGGAAACGGTGACTAAGACAGAATAACTACAAGAATTAGATTATACAATGAAACTATTACAGAAACCAAGCTAAATGTTTCAGCTATTTTAATATTGGAAAAAGAGCAACAGCTCGTTGTATTCATTTAACAAAACAATTTCTTCACAGCATTTAAACTGTCTTAAAAAGGTATTTGAAAAATTACACATGCAAATTTTCATAAATTGAATTAAAATAGTAGTTCCATTAATTTTTCTGAATTGTAGGTTAGCACTTGACATTTTTACACACATCCAAAATTTTAAGCTTTTAAACTCAAATCCCTAATTTACATCAGTACCATTTATATGTTAACTTCTATTCCAGTACACAAAAAATTAGTAATTATAAATGGGGCTCATTTTCTTCCTTTTTCTCTTCTGTACTCCAATTCAAGAAGTTAACATCCTTTCATAATCTCACTCTCTCTCTTCTCCTTTTCCTTCTCTTCTCTCCTTTCCTTCTCTCACCTTCTTCTCCCTCTCTTATCCTCTTTTTTCTTCCTCTCTTCTTCCTCTCTCTCTGCTAAACTCATGCAAAAACACTTAATTTGATATTTATCTATAATTATGATTATATAATCTTAGGATTTCATTCAGTAAACAAGAGAAGTTTTCCTGTGATATTATTATTGTAAATGAATGTTATTTAAGTATTTTTCTTCAAAAATTTTCCATATGACTCTCGAAGGAGTCATCAGAAGTTTGCTGCATCAAAGAAGGGCTAGAGTACATGGACCGCTGTGACTATAATGAAACCTGACTGGACTCTGTTTTACTTTGAGAAATAAATGCCTTTTCGTTTCACCATATTCAATCATGGGCCAACTATCTTAAATTTACCTGAGGCAGATGATCTATAATCCAAAAAACAGAGTAAAAGAGAGTAACAGCTAATTATCCAGTATTTGGCCAACATGTAGAAACTGACATTCTAAATTAGTGAGCAGAAATCTGAGGAGCAAATATTCTAAGCACAACCAGTCTGTGTTATTTCACCCAGTTCGTGACATTTAATTGGTGATCCATGCCAAGAAATAGGCTGTGTGCTCTAATTCTTTCCCACCCACCTCTTATCATACAAAGAAAAAACTACTTCAAGTGGGTGTAATATCTCGGTTTTAAGCATTTCAAAATCCTCTACCACCTGCAAAGGAAACTCTGAGTAAAAACGAGACAGGTTGCTGCAGAGCAGGACAGAGGACACAAGCACATGGCAGAGGGTTGACTCTGGTTGCTCTGGTTGTTTTTTGGATTATAGATCATCTGCCTCAGGTAAATTTAAGATAGTTGGCCCATGATTGCTTCTGGTGAAATCAGAAGGGACATGGTATACTCAGACTGGCACAGAGCACTTTCTGCCAGAGGAGTCTAAAGCCAAATAGGTTAGCTCCATTTTCTTTCTGACTCAATACTGAACTCAAATACTGATATTACTTCTCAAGTGCCCTCTATGAACCAGGTACTGTGCTAGGTATGATGAGGACACAAGGAAAAAGATCCATATATTTAAGAAACCTTGTGGGCTGGAAAGAGGGAACTCCACAGCTCAATGCCAACACTCCACAATGAAAGAAGCCCCAGAACAGAACAGTGTCATACTGGAAGCAGCGTGGGAACACAACTGAGAAAATGTACCATTTCCCTACACGCATAAAAGGAATGAACTTTAACCTAGGTTTGAAGATAGGGTTTTTCCAGTTAGATAATGACATAAATTTGAAACAAAAGGGATAGAACAATTCACATATAGAATCTATAAAAAATTTTTGAAGTTTGAAGAACAATAAACAATCTACTTGCCTATGGACAAAGGTGAAGCAAGGAAAACCAGACAGCTGACAAGCTAATCCTGTGCTACACAGTTAAAGAGTTTCTGCTGAAGCAAATGTAGGTCTTAATTAGAGGGCAATAAAACCTAATGGTTAAGCTCTCAAAATCTACTTAGGCTGCTTGGGTTCAAATACTACCTGCAATATACAGGTTCCCTGGGTTTGTTGTACCTCAGTTTCCTCTTCTGTAAAATGAAAACTATTTATTTATTTGTTTGTTTGTTTATTGCTTTTTGAGACAGGGTCTCACTTTGTAGTTCAGGCTGGCCCTGAGCTCACTATGGTGCCCAGGCAAGCCGCCGCGAACTCAGCAATCCTCTTGTCTCTGCCTCCCCAGTGCTGGGATTACAGGCGTGAGCCACCACGTCCGGCATTTAAAATGAAAACTATTGATAGCAAATATTCTGTGAAATAGTCAGAATGTTTGCATATATAAGCAATCAGAACAGTCCTTGGCATATAGTAAGCAATACAAATATGCTATCATTGTTATTTTAGAAATAGAGTTGATAATGGAATACAGATCCAAAGGAGAGGCAAGGATTTCAATTAGGAAGCTAAAGAGAACTATACCTCTAGGGCCAGAGATTTAGCTCAGTGGTTCCGCCTCCTGCCTAGCAAGCACAAAGTCCCTGGTTCCATCCGCAAAGTCCCTGGTTCAATCCCGGTAACCACATACAATGATATGATACTGGGTGTGGTGACTCCTGCCTACCAGCAATCAGTACCACACCCCATAATGCCGGGCATGGTGGCTCACGCCTGTAATCCCAACACTTGAGAGGCAGAGACAGGAGGATTGCTGAGTTCGAGGCTTGCCTGGGCTACATAGTGAGCTCAGGGCCAGCCTGAACTAAAAGCGAGACCCTGTCTCAAAAAAAGAAAGAAAGAAAAGAAAAAGAAAACTATACCTCTAAGTGAATCTAAGTTAAGTGAATCTAAGTGTATTTCCTCCACATACTTATACCAAATTATGTCATAATTAACATACAATCTAAAATATACATTAAAAGTTACTATTCATACATTTTAGTCTTGTCTTTCTGCATATGTCTCTAAATCTTAGGCAAACTAACAGATATATTAGTTATATGACTCTTGCCCACCAGTAATCAGTACTACATACCAAAGTGGTGGCTCATGCCGGTAAAAGTTATAAGCACAGATATACTCCCCAGGGACCATCTAGTAAGTGTTGTGCATGAAATTACAAGTTAAAGTTTAGTAAGTTGGGAAAAAAAGAACAACTGAACAGAATGACTGCTTCTTTCTCCTTTGGATACCAGGGGGCTCTCCAGAGTTGGTGATGAGCGAGACAGCGTGTGCACATGCTCTGCGACCCTGCAGCCACAGTGCTCAAAGAGCGTCAGTTGGGACTGAGGAAGCACAGTGCCTCCATCTTGCCTTTCTACCCGGAAGTCTTCATTACGGGAAAAACTTCAGAAATCTTCACCAAAACCTCCATATAAGAACCTGAAATTCTATTTCTCAGAAAAATAACATTGGCTGTCTGACTAGAAATAACATTCAGGGCTCAAAATGCTGTACTGCCATTCCTTGTAAAACTAAACTGAGCAGATGAAAGTCTTAAGGTCAGTTTCAAATCACGCGAAGCCGAAGCAGTTAGAGAAGCAGAGCCCACTCCGTCCCACGGGGCAGAGGACGATCCTCTCCCGGAGCAGGTGCAGCTCGCCGCAGTGGCTTGCAGGACCGACTGGTGCTGGCGAACCAAGCCCCTCCCTCTGCTGACTGTCTTCAGAGCTCTCTCAGAGAGAGAGAGCAAACCAAAACTCCCCCAGTTCTACTCCCTTTCTAAGTTGGAGGAAGGTTAAAAATGCGTAAATTATTTTCCAATTTATCTCCTACTCTGCTTTCTCGGTCCTCTCTCTGCCGGGACAAGAACCAAGCTGTTTGATGCTGAATACTCTCCATTCCACACACACACAAATGCACGTATGTGTTAATGAAAAAAACTTTGTGCACATATAACTACATATGTTTGTAACTGGATCTGTTGCCAACTCACTTCTCTACTAAATATTTAAGGCTGTAACTGTAAACGATCTGAACCCTCAGGACCGAGCTCTTCCCTGCAGAGCCGCCGAAGCAGACGCACCGCTGTCCGCTCACACTCGTGCCCCAAACGCCGGGACCGCCGCAGGCGGCGTGCTCTCAGCCGAGTCCCTTCTCCAGGAATGGCTGTCAGAGCTGCTCTGGGCAAAGCAAGCAGTCTTAGAGGTCGGTCATGCCTGCATTTAACAGCAGTCTCTCATGCCTGTAAAGGCATGACCTCCTCCCAAAACAGGGACAATTATGAAGCCCCACCCCCCTCCAAAGACTGCCACAGGACAGGCTGGGCTCCTTCTAGGATGTATTACACTTCCAATCCCTCACTCTTCGGTTCTCCATCTTTCCTCCCTCACAGCTGCCGACCCAGTGCAAACTCCTCAAGTGTTACCATTTACATCAAGTATGACCCTTCAGAGCTCCACAGGTGCTTCTTGAAGATGACTAACAGAGGGGTGCTCTGCACATCAGTGGATGCACCCCGTGATGAGCTTGTAGCTGAATACACTTTTATTACGCAAGGCCCACTTGGAGGAGGTAAGTCACTAGGGTCATGACCAGAAGGGCATATTCCTGCCTCTGCCTTCTCTGCTTCTTGGCTGTCAAGGATTACATTACTGTTCTCAACCAGGCCCTTTTCCATGCTGCTCCTGCCTTGAAGTCAACCAACTGTGGACTGAAATCATGAGCCAAATAAATCCCTTCTCTTTCATTCATGAGTATCTGCCATTTTTCCCAGGAATGAAAAAGCTGGGTTTCCTTCACAACAACCTGCACTTCTAAGACTTTTTCTGTGGTTCATTTAAGTCCTTCCCTAGGTGGCTTCTCCTATCCTTCCAACCTCATCCCTTCCTGCTCATCTATCTCCAGCTGCTCCAGTGCCCTTCCTTTCCCTCCATGCTACTTCTGTTATTCTTAGAGCTCTGCACTTCCCACTTGCCTTAGCTTCCATTTCTTCTCATTCCTTGGTTCCTCCTCGCTCATCACCAAGGCCTTCACAGGTTACCAACACACCTTCCCGTACTACTCTTTTCTCAAACAGCCTTTCTGATAGGTATTCATCTGAATCACATCACCTTATCAGTTTCCTTTAGGGCATTTATTACAGTCTGAACTTCTACAACGATTTAACTGCTGTGTACCAGAAATCTGTTCCTACACCTTACCATTCTTCCATGTATACTGGAAGATTAGTATCTGGCAGGCAAGGAATTGGGGGTCTTAGTTCTAAGTTTAGAAAAACACCACATAATGGGGGCCCAATAAACACTTTTCTAACAAGTGGCAAAGTTACTATGTAAGTGTTCACAGTCAGGTCAAATACTATTTAGACCTTGGTAGGGGAAGAAGTAACATGGGACAATATGTAGAAATGACAAATGAAGCCAGACCCAAAATAACATGAATCAAAGGTAATCAAAGAACACAACCTTGCAAACTTAAAATATGATGACCAAGGAAAGCAACAGAAGGTTCTTGTTACCACAACTTATAATTCATCCCCATGCAACTGCATCTCCATCTGGGAACTGCTATAGGGAAAGGTATCCATAAAACTGTAATAAAAGAATAAAAAAGCCACAGGTCTACAACTTTATCACCACGGCTGATGTTACATCTCATAAGAATGTTTATAGCATGTTACAAGGAAAGTACAAGAAAAGATTTAAGGCAGGGCATGGTAGCTCACGCCTGTCATCCCAGCACTCGGGAGGCAGAGGCAGGAGGACTGCTGAGTTCGAGGCTTGCCTGGGCTCCATAGTGAGCTCAGGGCCAGCCTGAACTACAAAGCGAGACCCTGTCTCAAAAAAAAAAGAAAAAAAAAGAAGATTTAAGGATGTTTAGAAGGTGATTTGTGAAACACAAAAAATGAACACTTAGATGTAGGTCTTCTGCTCCCCCAAATAATTATTACCTTGGAGAAACTCAGTCAGTGACACTTACCTGTAAATACTATTCTTACTTCATAACAGAAATTGTATTTTTCAAATTTCTATTCAATTTCTGCTTTATTAGACATTTCCCATCAATCAAAGCAATTATCTTCATCTTTTTGCTGTGTGACACTGTCAAGACTTCTCATTCATTCAGAAATAATTAATGTGCTCTTATTAATGTTCAACAAATTCCAAATGAATCTTACATTCACTAGTCCTAAATTTGAATTTGTTTATTCAACATAAATTCATGAATTTCATTATCATATAAAAGCTATTATGAAACTAAAATTCAAGAGCTACTGCTATTCCATACATGGATATTAATATCCTAATAATCTTGGACACTGGTAACAGAAAATATAGGAAATATGAAAGGACTGTTTGAGAATGCTCCAAAATTCAAAAATCCTTAGACATAATTTACTGCACTAAAAAATGATTATACAGAGAAAAATAATGCTTCAGAACTGTCTTAAAATTACAGTATAGAATATCCATAGCAGAGCTGTCACTATAACCCAAATGTAGTTAACTAACATCACTGTCACAAAAAGAAAAAAAATACATACTAAAGAATAGCATTAAAAAGACAAAGCCATTTCATCCCAACTTTAACTATAAAACTGGAAGATTAAAAATCCTGCCTCCTCTGCATAAATTTCCTTAGACTTAAGTACCATACCTATTTGACCAACAGATAGAATATTAAAGTCTATAATTTGTATAATTAGAACTAACTGTACCTCTCAAACTGAAAACTGAGGGGAAAGAAGTCCACAACCAAACTGTGGGAATAAAAGCAATGCCATCAAGATCAATAGATTCTCCTGAGCTATATTCTTTCTATAGCTACATCTACATTTCAAAGATCACTCAATTTTGCTGAACAGCTGGGGAAATCCCAATACAATCTGCCACACTGCTTAGATGGAAATAAACTGGCCCAACTAGGCAATGAATCTTCTGTGAAGTGTAGTTAATTTCCACACTGTGCTTTAATGAAATTTTCTTCACACTCCTCAAAAAAAGACAAAGAAAAATAGCAATACACGAGATTAATAAAGTCAACCATGAAATAAATCTATAAGCAAGAAGTAAAATGCTATTGGAGAAATCCATGAATAATTTAAGACCTTGCCAAAAGTTTCCATCTTTAAGCTCTTATTCTCTAAGAAAAGATTAGCTTTGGTTCCTCCTTCATTACTTCCAGTTGCCTTGTCACATGACAATCTGTTGGTCATATTTTTCCATTCACACACGAAACTAAGTCCTAACTGAGGGGGATGAAAACAGGCATCCTGAGATAATAAAATATATTTAAAATAAGCAGTACCAATTTAATAAGATCAATCACTAAACGAAAATAGTTTACAATCTTCAAAATATAAGTATTTTGTGTTGATGATTTAGCTTTAAGCAGTGCTAATTCCTGTTCCACTAAATTTGACATAAAATATATATGGAAAAAAATATTAGGGTCTATATTATAGATATACTGATATATTCCCTGAATGAGTATATAAGATTTATATTATTCTTAGTATATATTCTTTATTGACTGTCATTTAAAACCTTGTTTTTAAGTTCCATTAATATCAATTACAGAACCTCTATGTCAAGTCATAAGGTTCATGAAAGTTTCACTTTTACTTTCTTAGCCAAGCTGGAAACCACAGGAAATCATTTACACTCCCTCTAACCTATAAGAGATGTGAAACATAACTAAAACCAGCTTACAGTAAGCAGCTCTAAAGTGACCTTCCAGAGGGCGAGCAATCAGTCTACAAAGCGTAAACCAGTGGGCAAGGCAGTGATGAACGGGTCAGGATAAGAGGGTCAATCCCAAGTAGTCTTCAGCTGCGGTCCTGCCCAGCATGGTTTTATTCTGTTGTCAGAAGCAATGTCTATAAAATTTATAAGCTCTAAAGCACCCATAAAAAATTCTTAGGAGACTAGCGTGGAAGTCAAAAAAGCCAAAGATGGTCTTAGCTAACTCTGTTCCAAAACAGTAACATACTTGTTGGGGTAAGCCATCCAGAGTCAATCCAATAAAATATTGCTTCTAGTGGTGCCTTCCACTGAGTCCTTGCCAAGGGATCAACTATCCAGTTGCTAAGACTCAAAAACTCCTCTGTTCTGATCTTCACAGAGGAAACTGAAACATGAAATAAAAGCAGTGTCAGAGCACAAAGAACTAGTGCTATTTCCCTCCCCTTGTGTATAATTGTTACTTATATTCCCTGCATGCCCACTGGGATGAAAATGTTTGTTTCCACAAAGGTTAATGGGGTTCACTGGAGTAAGAACCTAATAATTTAAAAGTATGTACTGTGAAATGTGAGTCCAAAATGACCAATAATTTTTTTGAATGTTATTATCAATAAAAGTTTTCATTTATCTGTATTGAAGTTATTTGGGGACTATCCAGGGGAAATACTTTAGATTTTGCTAGGCTAACTAATTAACATTTTCTAACTTTACCATATGCTGTAAAGGTTATCTGTAATAGACTTGGCAGTCCCATGCAAGCTTGGAGAAGAGAATGTGCCTGCAAGACACAAGAGGAGGTGCTCCTGGGGAAAGAATGATTAACCAGTTGTCCTTAAAATATGCTAAATGCACCATGTGCTCTCAGAAGGAACTGACCACTCCTTCTGAGACCCACAGAGTACAAATGGCTGCATTCTGACTTCTGGGAGGGGATAGTCTCCCCTCTAAGAATCTGATGTGAACCAGAAAGTGCCCCGAGGGCCACTTTTAGAAAGGGTAATATTAACTGAGAGGACAAAGGAGCAAGAGGCAGGAGCAAGCATGACCAGTGCAATGGAACACTTTTACCAGAGGACCGGCTAAACGTTGCTCGGAAACGCTGAGATCCTCCATGCTGTATTACCCTTATTAAAATGTTACTGGTGGTGTTTTGCTGAAATGGTAACGCTATAGGTAGTAAATCTAGCTACACATGTAGGACTGGCTCTTGAAAGACTTGCAAGTAAAAACACCCTTACCAAAGGTCAATGTGATCAATGAAAAACTACACTCCGAGATAGCAGTGACCAATAAGCGTCATTCTCCTCCTAGGAATGCAGGGATTGCAAATGCCCTGGGGTAGAGGGCCAGGACTTTGGCCCACCTAAGTCTCCTGGTGAAAAATCCTATATGCTTGCTATGTGACTTGATTCCTCATTAGACCCCATTTGATCAGTATTGCTGAAGCAACTATATTTGTTGTAATCGCATTGGTTAACTATAGTTTGCCCATTTCTTCTGAATCTTATTGGAAGCCCCCACTTTGCACCTGCCTCACCTTGTGGCTTTGGCCCATAAAAGTCCTCTAAAAAGTAAGGTAGGTGGGTTACCCACCTTTCCAGGCTTCCCCTTCTGCCTCTCTTAGAGGCTTCCTTTCTCAATACAATTTTCCTGCTTAAACCTCCCTCGTTCCTAAAATTCATTCTTCGATTTCAGATAATACAAACACATTTCAGGTTGGGAACTAAGCCATGCTCCCCTGTATCAGTAATTATATTATATTCTCAAAATGCTCTTGTACTATCTTACTATTTTACTTTCCTATTATTTTTGGCTTTTTAATTGTATTTAATTTTATTTTTTGCAGGTCAAGCCTCAATTCTATTCAAAGGTGCGCTGATTCAGCAAGTTTTCCTCCTTGCTGAGACATATGTTAAGGTCAACTCAAATAGGAAAATATTTCTGCCACAAAAGTGTTTTACTAGGAACCCAAGGCTAAGTGAAAATAAGATTTAATCAATCTGCTTTCCCTCGCTTGTTCACGTTATAGTGGCATTACCAAGAGCCAAACCTCTTCCTCTCTGCATATAAGTCTATCACATTTAATAGTCTTCAAAAACTTCACATGAAATATAATTTAAAAAGAAAAAGAAAGCACATGTATATAGCGGGTGGAGGGGTCATAGGGTGTGTAGGGATATGGGTAAAAACGAGAATTAACTCATGTCACGTACTGGTACAAATTCCCCAATGTTGAGTGTGATTGTGAGCTGTATATAAAATGTACCAATAAAGAATTCAGTTAAAAAAAGCTTCACATGAAAGTCAAAGACACCCTCAGGATCCACATCAGCTAACTAGCTTAGGTATGTAGATTACTCTGCATGCATAAGAATCACCAATTCATCCAGAGGGGAAATGCCATGTGTTATCAACTGACCTAAAACTTCTGAGATTCCTGACCCTTAGATCAATGGAACATGGATACACAATAAAAGACTTCAGGGAAAGGAAGATCTAATTTCTAATCCACTGCTAATTAATTAATGAAACAGTGATAAAAACTTTTATTAATGCTTTCAGGTCTTGCAATGGAGCTGTCCTCTACAGGTCACTGATAGGTTTGAAAGATAAGAGTCAAGAAAAAAAGCCATCCTGGAAGCACTAAAAATGTTTTACCCATTTCTCAAAATGTGGACATTTCTATGAATGGAAAAGCTAACACCTGGGCTTGCAAGCAACTAACTCTGGGAGTGTGGGACACATGCTCTCTAATGTTCAGGTGACAAGGATGCAAGTCAAGTCCCTTCCCTCCAGAAGGTGCCACAGAGATCTGCAGGGGCAGTGAGGGAGGGCAGGCACCCTTTGCTGTATGTGCCATTTTCCTAGTGCTCCATCCCACACACATACAACCAAGACACTCTCGGTAATACCCAAAGGTGATTTTTATTCAGTTCATCCTCATTCATGACACTACAGCACACTGACTGTGTCTTTCACTTCTGCCCCCTGTGAGGGGCAGGCTCTGATTGGATGACCCACAGCACAGGATCACAACACAGGCTCTCTACTGATGCTCATGGGGTATCTTAACTGACATGTAATTGATACAAAAGAAACACTGTCAACAAAAGGATATGAAAATAAGCTTCCAATTTTTTATTCATAACAGGATCTGATCACAACCTCCTATCAAGACTCCTTCCCCTCGTTAACGTGTGTTGATTCTGATTACACCTCAAAGTGAGACAAAAAAGTAGACGGTGCCTCCTCTGCATTCCCAAGGCAAATGATAAATGTCAAGACAACTTGCCCTTCTGGGTAAGAAAATAAAAATATATATAATATAAAATAATAAATAGAAACTAAAGCACAAAGTGGTCTGAAGTCAAGAGAGCTTCCAAATCATTCTCTATCCCACCTTAACATTTCAGATACCATATATACAATGACAGACCTGAATCTCTGTCCCCATCCTGCCCTCGCCTCTGACTTCCAGTGTTCAGGACATTCTACCCCCTCACACCTCTGCTTGGAAAGCTCATCCCAGATGTTGACGTGGCTGCAACTTTATCTCCCTCAGGACTCTTTTCAAAGAACCACCCTATGTACGATCTTCCCCCAACTCTCATATTTAAAATTGCAGCTCAAAACCCTAGACAGGTAGACATACACATGCACACACACACACCCAGTAAAAGCCGAAAAATTGTTTAGTAAGTTAGTAGAACTGTTATGCAGGAAGAGAGATGAGTTGAAGTTCTAAGAGCTGGGGAGGAGACAGCTAGGGAAAGCTTCAGGTATGCAGGAAGCTCTCTGACTTTGATTTCTAGGGATGGCAAAAAATAATATGTAAGTGAACAGAAAAAATAAAATTAGTCTCCCCATAATCAGTCATTAAGGTATTTTAGACTCCTCTGCCTTCTCAAGAGCTATTATTTGCCTAACAATCTGTTCACAACAGGTATCAAGAAACTGTATTTGTGCCGGGCATGGTGGCTCACGCCTGTCATCCCAGCGCTCGGGAGGCAGAGACAGGAGGATTGCTGAGTTCAAGGTTTGCCTGGGCTACATAGTGAGCTCAGAGCCAACCTGAACTACAAAGCGAGACCCTGCCTCAAAAAAAAAAAAAACAAAGAAAGAAAGAAACTCTATTTGTGAGGTCTGGGGCAGCAATTACCTTCTCATCTTCACCCTAAGAGGCATAACATTGTCTACATTGCTTGTGTATCTAACAACCCAGTACACTAGGTGCTTATAAAATGTTAGGTATGTCCTAAGTACTTCAATACATTTTTTTTTTTTAGTCCTCACAATCTAAGACATAGGTTATAATTTCATTGGAAGAGAAAGAAACTGAGACATGAAGGTTTTAATCAGGATTTAAATTCAGGTCATTTGTCCGCAAGCCATGTTTAGCTCCTTGTAGAAAGAAGGTTCCATTATATGGTACAGAGAGGAAATACGTGTGTGCTTTGAGCCAGTCCAAAAAGGAGTATAATGAGAACTATTACTCAGATAAACAGAAGTAAAACACTTCTTAATGTCAGTCATCTTATTGAATATAGGAGGTGGAAGACAGTGATGCTACCCAGAGGTCTGACCAAAAGTGCACTGACTCTGGTTTCAGGGTGTTGGAAAACTGAAGGAAAGCAGAATCTACATTTTGTCCAAAACCATGGAGACAAAGAAAGCATGTATTACTTCACTCATTTCTTTAGCAACCAACCTAAGCTTCTATGTTACAGACACTGTCCCAAGCATTAGGGAAACTCAGAAGAAATGGACAACCCTGCTTAGGGAGTTTGTCTCCTGAGAGAGTGGTTAAAGGATTAAGAAACTGTAATCTCAGCATTCTGGGAAGCCAAGACAGGACAATTACAAATTCAAACCCAGTCTGGGCAACCTAACAAAATTAAGCATTTAAAAAAAAAAAAAACAACAGACTGGAGATGTAGGTTAGGGCATAGGCACAGGGTTCATGCCCCACACTGCAAGAAGAAAGAGGATGAAGAGGGGTGAGAAAGTAGTAATAGTACAAAAAGATTAGGTGATGCAGAAGGAGTTGTTAAGAGAACAGCGAAGAAACAGATAAAAAAGAGATTATAAAGGATTTTAAGTGCCAGGAGCTTGAAATTGGTTATAATAAAAATTAATTTCTTAGGTCCCAATAAACATTTGCAGAGTGAAGAAACCACTATTCTAAAATATATTCACTCAGATAACTGTTAACAGGGGAAATCATTTGTTAGTGTCATTCAATCCATTAACAGTGTTGGAAAATAGATCTGTCTTACCATACTAAGCCAATTCATATAAAAAATGATTTATAAAATAGCTCTCTGTTTTGAGATACTTTCAAAAAAGTCTAAAGTGCAGCTAATTTTTTTTCTTTCTAGAAATGACTCTGTCAAATATTAGTCTTTGATTTACATAAGCCATTTTTCCCTTGTTTAAACCTCCATACAGAAAATACTATTTAAAAAGAGCTAATTGTTCTAATGCAAATTTTAAAAACTCATTCCTACATACTCTCTCTTCATTATAATATGTATACATGTCTGAATCTGCATTTCATAAACAAAGACATCAACCTTTAGAAAGATTCATATGCAGACAGCTGCCAGGCATGACACAAACATTCCTTGGGAATCATGAGTCATGTTAAGAAGTTAGTTCTATTACTTAGTTCATTCCAAATGACTACGTACTCAAGCATCCCACATTTCTTTTTTTTTTTTTTTTTTTTTTTTTTTTTTTTTTTTTTTTGAGACAGAGTCTCGCTTTGTAGTTCAGGCTGGCCCTGAGCTCACTACGTAGCTCAGGCAAGCCTTGAAAGCAACAATCCTCCTGCCTCTGCTTCCCAAATGCTGGGATTACAGGCATGAACCACCAAGCCCAGCATGCATCTTACATTCTTGATTGTGTGTAATACTGACAGCTGGTGCTTTCTGACTATCACATTTTACTAAATTGTTTCTGTGGAAACACAAGCAGGTAGTATTTAATGAATAAGTGAAACTGAACTTAACGGAGGGGTTCTCATCAAAGCTGGCTAAGCCTGAGGCTACTTTCTAGAAAACATCTTAAGAAAACCCACCAAATGTAAATAGGCAACCACTTCACTGCCTTTTCAAAGGGTTATATTTAATAAGTCTATAACTGTATGATGGCCATCTTTATTTTTGAAAATGAGATCTAAGTTACAGTCCACAATTCATAACAGGAGCCAAAAGAGGATAAAAGTTTTCAGGTTGGGAAGATCACCAGACAAAAATATAGCATTTCTTTCTCCTACTGTACTAAGGACTGACACATGGGTGAGACAGAGACTATTTCAACTCCACTAGAGTCACAGGCACTGGCTCTGCTTAGGTGATTCTAAAGTGGAGTATTGTGCCACATTTCCCACCCCTGGTAACAGAAAACTCACCCCAGCACTTGGGAGGCAGAGGCAGGAGGACTGCTGAGTTCGAGGCTTGCCTGGGCTACATGGTAAGCTCAGGGCCAGCCTGAACTACAAAGTGAGACCCTGTCTCAAAAAAACAAACAAACAAACAAAAGAATGGTACTGTTAAATGGAAATCTAGTACCATTCACAAATGCAAACCACATACATGATTATCTAGTAGCCACATTAAAAAAAAGTTGAAAGAAATACATGGGTTAAATTTTAATGATATATTTTAATAAATATACTTTAAAATTGTCATTTCAACATGGAGTATAAAGATATTAATATGTTGTATGACACTCTATGCCTTTAAAACATAGTATTTTATGTTTACACCAAACTCAACATTAAGTGTAAACTTATTTGAAATATTTAATGGCTATGCAGAGGCAGTGAGAGTCACATCGGACAGCACAGAAAAAAATGTAGAGGAGGAGGCCAGGGATTTAGTTCAAGTGATACTGCACCTACCTTGGAAGCACAAAGGCCCAGAGTTAAATCTTTGGTATCACCAAAAACAAAAAAAATGTAGATGAGGATGTTTTGACAGATGAAAATATTTACTTAAGCAACATTTGCTGAGATCCAGCTGTGCACACTACACGTATTGATTTGAGCCATGAAGAGTATAATTAATGGGATTCACTTTTTGTTCATAGGCATTGTGTCTTTACTGTAGTAAGGGATATAAGCAAGTGATTTTAAAACCTGATGCATTAGTGGCCTACACAAACACTACAGTAAAATTTAAAAAGGGTTGATGTCTTTACTACTCATCAAATCACTGAAAACTTTTTTTCCTTTTTTTTTTTTTTTTTTTTTATTTAAGACAGGGTCTCGCTTTGTAGTTCAGGCTGGCCCTGAGCTCACTATGGTGCCCAGGGAAGCCTCGAACTCAGCAATCCTCCTGTCTCTGACTCCCGAGTGCTGGGATTCCAGGTGTGAGCCACCAGGCCCAGCACTGTGATATGTGGTACTGATTGTTGGTGGGCGTGAGTCACCATGCCCGGTATTGTTGTATGTGGTTAACGGGGATCAAACCAGAAACCTTGTGCTTACTAGGCAGGCGCTGGAACCACTGAGCTAAATCTCCGGCCCTGAAAATTTCTTTAATGTACAAATGATTTTTCAAAATCATAACTCAAAAATGGTCAAACTTCTAAACATGTTGTTCTCTCTTAAAATACCATTGGAATAAAATTAATTTGAAATGTGGCAATATCACAACTGGATAAGAAGCATACAACCTTTCATGAACTGATTAATATGTTTTCTAGAAAGCATGTAATATATTCACTCAAAATATATTTTCACTCAAAATATATTTTCAACTTTCCAGGAAGATATTTTTCTGTTTCTTAAAACTATTTTTAAAGGACTAGTTACTTCATGTGGCAAAAAGGATACATGTGAAATCACAGCAAATTACTTGATTCTTCAAAAAATATAACTGATATAAAATAGCTTTAGAAACACAGTATTAGAAAGACAGTCCCTGAGCTGGGTACGGTTGGACATTCCTTGAATCTCAGCACTGAAAGGACAAGGCAGGACTGTCATGAGTTCATAGTGGCTACAGAGACGGTTCGAGACCTACCTAAATTACAGTGAGACCTTGTCTTAAAAAAAAAAAAAAAAAAAAGATAATCCCTTTTCTTCTGTGCTGACCTGGAAGTTGGAAGGGATAGTGCAAAGGAATTTGAACATTCTTCATAAATACACAAAATTAACATTTTCTATCAGTCCCACCAAAATCTAAGATACTTCCCATACTTTTTTTGTCCTTAACTATTCTGGAATAAGAGTAACATAACCATCAATATTATATCCACTTAGAATCATTTGAAATGTCATTTAGACAGTATTTGACTATACTGGCATATACTACTAATTGTGAAAAACAAACTATACTATTATAAAAGAAGAAAAAGATAAAATACTTTCATAACTAGCAATTTACATTTTTTTTTATCTCAAGGTAATTTTATTACAAGCAAGTCCATAGCTAAATTTTATTTTTTACTGGAAACATATGTATGGGAATGTATATTGATAACAGAATAAATATGAACTTAAATCCCCTTTGCAATGAGGGATGTTGGCCTAACCTACATTTCTCACTTGGGGAGGAGTTTAAGGCAAGAAGTGATAACTTATACTTGAACAGTTTCATAAAATCTGTAGCTCCTCTTAGAAAAATTCACAAGTACACACACTGCCATGAATCTACACACTTGCTTACTTAAGTTAGTTAATAACACTTCCACTAAAAGGTAGATTAAATTTATCAGTGAATAAAGCACTAGAATCAGATGAGCAAGAAAGCATGGTCAATGAAGCATCTGCACTACTTCAAGTCAGTGCTGCCTGACAAAAAGGAGTCTGAGTAAAGAAAATTGCTGGAAACTTAGAACAGGGATCAAACTTACTGACAGTGAAACAGAAGGTGACGAGCAGATGCCTTTGCACTCACTCACTATTATCATGCTGTATTTTATGGCAGACCAGCATGGTTTCCACAAATACTTCACCCTCTTTAACCTGTAAGAGACGGAGCCAACTCCTCCTTCGAAAGCTCGCTCTTCTCTCGTCCCAGCGCCGGCAGCTCCACATTCGGCTCCTCCACCGCCACCTACAGACACAGCCTTCAGGGCCTCTGTATGGGCCTTTGGAAGGTTCAGGTTCACGGAAAACCTGTAAAAGTCTTACCTAACTGAACTCACTGATGGCTATAAGAACATTCTGTAAAACCTTTGCAACTCTCTCATAAATGAAGAATTATTACAAAATAAAAAGTTTAAACAACCTGTTCTTCTGAGAGACTTTAACAAAGATGGCCAATTTAATGGGTCAGTCAGAAGCAATGATAATACCAGTAGATAAGAATTTAAGAGATTTTAAAGTGATTTTCCAATAGTTGCACTGAACCACAAAATGGCTCATTTTAGGGATGCAGTTTTCTTCCATGAAAAAATGGTTTAACACTTTTAAACCACTAACATTCAAAAAGTAAATTACTGGCATAAAATGGGAATACCAAAACAAACACTCAAAAAGGGAAAAAAGGTACTATAAATAATTCCTCCTAAAAAAGTATGTAATTTTATAAACCACAGAAATTCTTAAATGAGAAAGAAAAGTTGCCCGTCTCAAGAGGAATGTGCACTCTGGGCTAAGTTTTAAAGGACAATATGTCCTTTAAAATGTTAATGAAGAACAATATGTCCTTCATTACAGGTTGCCCTAGAATTTAGTACCATTTAATATTTCTTAGCTAAAATAGGCAATGTGATAGATAGAAAGCTTCTTAGGTATCCATTAATTAGTAAATAAGATGCATACAAAGAAAGAACTTTGGTGGAGTAGAATAGTATTTGACATGGAGTTGGTACACTGAGAAAACCTACCTGGATTCAATTAAATGATTGAGACACAGGTATATCGTCAACTCTTTAGGCATAAATGACAAACTTCCAAGCTCCATGATATAGGTATAAAGAACAAGCCATCTCTAAAAACATGATCACTTTAAGACATCAAAATCTTTTCTGATTTTTTTCCCATCAAGACACTCTTCATACTCACACAAGCCTTTTCTGTCACTTTGGTGAAATAGTATATTTTGTAATCTAAGAGTGAACACATGCAAGGGCCAGCCCCCGTGCAACAAGTGCTAGACAGCAGGGAAAAATATTTTGAACCACAGCAGAAATGTAAGCAAAGTATGACAGCAAGCACCAATCTTGTTGTGTTTTAAGCAAGCACATTACTGGGGTTCATAAATAGAAAATCAGTTTAGAAACTCTGAGGTAAGCTTCTTATTTTACTTTTCACTGCTTGACTGTGTTACATATCCAGAAACAGTGATGATCTTCATAACTGAAAGGGAATGCAGAGAAATGAAAAGGAAGGTAGCCCACGCAGATGATGAAAGGGCTGGAAAAAGAAGAAAGATCAGAAGGATACAAGATTTCAGACTGTGAAGAAAAAGCTGAGGGAATGCTTTTTAATGTTCTAGAAATATACAGGCTACTATATTGAGAATGGTAACCAGCTGTTTGCCATTTCTATTGAGGACAAACTCAAAAAAAAAATGGCTCAAATGACAAATTTAAGTGACTAAGGTTAATTGTGGAATCTTTCTCAGAATTAAAACTAAACAGATACTTATTGTACTTAAGGTGGTCAAGGTACAGTACTAACATCATCTACAAGATCTCTTTATAAGATCCTTTTGCATTATAAGATACTTTTAACTCTAATTTCTTTTTATCAAGGTAAATACATTGTCGAGAACTGATATTATTGAACATAATCATTTATTCTGAATTATAGGAGCAATTGGATCAAACCAAAATTTGAAACATTATAGAAGATTTCTAACCTTAGACTGCTTTATTTATGTAGAAACATTCACTTGTAGAAGGGGTTGTAAGACCAACCTACCCTGTTAAAGTGTCATAATAACAAATATGAAATGATCTGTGTTTAAGATTGACTACAATTTCTTAGACATATCAGATGCTCAGTTATTATTCCTTCTCTCTCACTCCCTGATAGATGTCATATGTGAGATTTTGAATATTTGAAAAGGAACACAGATATAACACCAGGACATTTCCCTAACTTTTGCTCATATTAGCCACACAATTTAAAAGTAGGAAAGAACAAATACACTACTCATCAAGAACGATCCTTTGTTCAGTCTTGCTTCCTGCCTTTTCATTCTCTCTCCTCTGTGTCCTACTATCCCTTAGTATTCACAGGTCTGAGACTTGAATACCACAAGATTACTATATTTAAGACAAAGTGTGGTAATTCAAAAGGGCCATGTCTTCCATTACTGCTGGCAATGACTCGCTGAGTGGCCCACAAGGTAAACACATATGCATTCGGGAGGCTTTCAAGGTGTTTTGACAATCAGCAAACAACATTTGGGAACAGATCCCACCAGAAGCAACTAATTCTATAAATAATTTTCAGGCACAGGGCTGCAGGGCCAAAGTCTCCTTAGACAATCAAATGAAGGAACTGAGGATGTTAGCTGCTGCTCTCTTCCAGCCCTCTACCTGCTCTGCAGTATCTGGGCTTCCTCTGCCCTTGACCACCTCATAGATGCCTCAGTGAAAATACTCTAGTATGCAAATCACCTAGTAAATTTCACACCAGTAGGAAGGAAGTTTCTTCAGATCTCTGGGGATAATCCTGACAGTTTACAACCTACTCATAAAATACATTCTCAAACTGATCGTGCTTTCTTTATTCCCTTTGCAATAAAAGTTAATTTTTAAAAATGGGGCCAAACTATAAAATTTCAAAAGCAGAAAAAATATAGCAAGTTATTTGGACATAAGCACGAGAGTGTTTTTCTATTTAGTTTTTAAAAATAAATCATTCCGTCACTGAGGAAATAAATTATATTCTCTGTAAGTCTTTACAACCTAGGTTTTTTCAGAGAAATTTTACATGAAATTTTTTAAAAATCTCAATTCCACAGAAATGGAGATCAATAATTTTTTACAATTTAAGATATATATTTTAAACTTAGATATATTAATACTTAACCAACTGACATTATATCCAGAGTTGAAAAAAAAGTGCTTAAAATATTTTTTCTATACCTTCCAATTCAATTACAAGACAAGAAGAGCAGAAAAACCACCAAAGGAGAGGCTGGTTTTAAATACGGATATCTGCACTTAGAAGGTGAAAAGAATTTGTTTGTGTGATCTATTAGGGAGCTGGTTACATGAATTTATAAGAATACTGGAGAGTCACTGCAGTTGGACAGTCTCCCATACACTACTGGTCTCTGGTTCCAAAGTGCCCAAAAGACCCAAACACCACTGGGCGATTGCAAAGATAAACAACAGCCCAATGTGCTGTACATTTAAGGAGGCTTCTCTCTGTGCAGTAAAAAGCTAAAGTAGTGCCGGGCGTGGTGGCTCACGCGTGTAATCCCAGCACTCGGGAAGCAGAGGCAGGAGGATTGCTGAGCTCCAGGCTTGCCTGAGCTACATAGCGAGCTCAGGGCCAGCCTGAACTACAAAGCGAGACCCTGTCTCAAAAAAAAAAAGCTAAAGTGATGGGAGATGCTCAGGTATAGAAGAGAGCTTTCAGATCAGAATATTAATGCTCCAGAAAGTAAATAGTAATTAATTAGGCAGAATTCCCTTTTATTTATGAACAAAAGCATTCCTGAGTTTCAGAACGGCACTTATTTATAGCTAAAGGACAGGAAGGCCTAAAGTGTAGAAGGGACAATGTCACACTTTTATCTTTCACTTTAGTTCTATAAACATTCTGATATACAAAGCAAATACAGAAATTAGGATATTGAGAAAGAAACCATTTATATCTCTAACCTTTCTGAGTTCACACTGTCTCCAAACTATACATTTTCTGACTTATATACAATAGGATATTTTAAAATTAGGTTACTTCTGACAAGACATTACACGTTTATAACTTAAATTCCTGTCATTTAAAAAAAAATAAAGATCTCCATGGCATGTGGGTAAACTAAAGCAGGTTAAACTTGTTTAATTGTGTGTAGAACATATGCTAGAAACCCATCTCTGATTAGGCCAGTGAAAGAGGACAGTTTGGGAATGCAGAGGGTGTCCCATTAGGTCTCTGGCATAAACTAAGATACACAAACTGCTCTTTTAAGGCCAGAGGAACAAAAGCCAAGGAACTAAAGCTATAAATACAGGGATATTTGGAGCTTCTGGGATTATTTGAGGCCACGCGCTTCAACCTCTAGATGAAGACAATAAACACCTTGCTCTTTGGCACCTACCTGAAATTACCATTTTACACACACACTCCACATATACACACACCGAAAATCACAAATGTCACCGAATTCTTACCCTAATTTATTCAAGAGAGTGACAATCAAGATTTTTAAATTAAAGGATAAATAATTAACTTGTTATACAAAAGAGATTTGGCAGAACACATCTATATAAAAGCTCTAATCAGTCTTAGAGCCTTGGGTGGCTGCAGGCCATCCCATGAACTATCTCTATTGACATGATTGCTGCTGTCTCAGCTGCTGCTGCCATTACAACTTCAGCAGACAGCAAGGTAATGCCAACACAAGGCGAGTTTGTGCTATTTTCAGAGAAAATACAGAATCAGAGACTGCTGACTTGAGACTGAGTCCATGCTAAGAAATGAGAAAGTACCTTGATAAGCACTAAAAGTATCCATCAAGCAAACAACCCAGAGTACCAAAGCCTGAGAGTCTCTCCAATGCACATCTTCCTTGGACTTACTCTGAAATGTGTTTCACATTAGACTCACAATACTATACAAAATAGGACACATAATACATAGTATGTGCAATAAATACATTCTAGCTCACAAGCTTAAAAATTTAGATCCTATAGTTCTACTAAAAAGCTTTCCTGTAATTTTAACTTTTAATACCCACTGGGAATTTTGTATTAAATTTATAAGATGTATGCTTATATTTTTAAAATATAAGTACTTCAATACACTTGTAAATATGTAAAATATATACATAAGTTTACTTTTATTATATCATTTTAGTACAGATAATGCTGAGTATATGTGTTGGATATATATTAAGTATATATAGAATTTACATGTGTATATGCATAATATCTGAGTTTATGGTCTATGGTACTTTAAAAAATACTAATACAATTTGTTATTAAATCTTCCTTTTTATACAAACTGTCTCAATAAAATGTATAATATACTTTTTAAAAATCACAGAAATAAATTTGAAAATACTTACTAAAAGCTAGTATGTTTACCTATATATATGAACACGTTTCTCCTTAGGAGTTGGTACTTTTGTGAACCACAGTAGAAATGTAAATGAAGCTTAGCCTCAAAGGAACAGCTAAACTAAGTGAAATTATAAAACAGCATGTATTCACAGTGAAATGGTCATTCTTCTGTGATGCGCACGTTAGAAGGTGCTTTATGTTGGCTTATTGTAACTGCAGTGAAACAGACGCTATTACCAACTTCTTGGAAACCAATCACTGGGCCTTCAGCAATTCTCCACGGCATCATTTCGTCGGCTTTGCTTCATTCTATGCATATAAGATATCTGAATACTGTACTAAATACTGTTCAAGGTGATGAATCATATAATACCTAATTGGCTTCAACCTTAACAACTAAACAATAATCACTTCCATTGAATTTGCTTTTCTCATTTATCTTCCTGGTCAGAAAAGGATTACCTAATGAGCAAACAGCCTCTAGGTAAAGACAGGGTTTGAGAGACTGCATGAAGGCCCTGAACCAAAAGCCTACTCTTCCCACTCTTCTGAAAGAAGCCTCCTCATCTATGGTCATACCACCCTGAACACACCCAATCTCCTCTAAAAGAAGCCTTCCTTGAAGTCATTGTAAAAATCCTTGAACATCCTTAAAATCTACCACTTTGAGATTACACTAATCATATACGTTCAGTCACTTATACTTTATTGTGAAATAAATACTGACGTTTTATATTTTTCCAATGTCTTTATTTGAGACAGGGTCTCACTTTGTAGTTCAAGCTAACCCTGAGCTTACCACGTAGCCCAGGCAAGCCTGGAACTCAGCAATCCTCCTGCCTCTGCCTCCCAAGTGCTGGGATGACAGGCGTGAGCCATCACTCAAAGCATGTGGTATTGTTGTACAGACTGCTAGTGGGCGTTAGTCACCACATCCAGTATTGTTGTATGGGGATCGAACTAGGGATCTTGCTCTCACTAGGCTGGCACTGAAACCGCTGAGCTAAAAAATCTCTTTTATTTCTTAAAATAATAAAAATGTACCTCACCATGGTAGCATCCTTGTATAATCTCATCACTTGGGAGGCCAAATGAAATAGAATTTCCATTCAAGACCAGCCTTGGCTACAGAGAGAATTTGAGACCAGCCTGAAAGTGAGACCCTGCCTAAAAATACAAAAATAAAAGATATCACACACACACACATATATATATATATATCCTCAACCCTCCACCTTTTCCTGACTTTCCATGAAGAGATAACTTTTACAATGTAATTTTCATGCATGCTTATGTTTTTTAATATACATATATATACCTGCAAATAATATGCTATTATTTTATGTTTTAAATGTTACACAAATAGTATACTTCAAAAGAATGCTTCTGAAATGTATTACTTTACATTACTTTTTTCAGATTAATCATGTTAAGTCTACAGGACAGTTACAAACACTTTACAACACTCTTGAATGACTATCTCTGGACAAGATTCTTAAGCATAACTAATGTGAGTTTCTTTATATTGTAAACAACCAAGAAAATTATAGAACATAGACGTGAAATCTGCCAGTTATCCTTGGTATAACAAAATGGTTCTCAGAATGACTTTGCAAATCTGTACTCCTTGCAGAAATAAAGGTAGGCTGCTCAAATACTTGGTGCTGTAGAACGTATACTTGTCTAGATAATGGATGTGAATTGTTTTTCTTTTACTCAATCTTATTACTTTTATAGTTGAATATATTTTCATATTTGTTAAAATTTGAATGAATTCTTTTGTGACAATTCTTATTCTTTCCTCACATTTTCTCTGTAAGGATTTTTGTATTTTTTCCTGTGTTTTTGTAGAATCTTTAAAATAACCTACTTATCTCTTACCCATTTATATGTGATAAATATCTTTCTCCAACACTGCAGCTAACGTTTTTACATGTACCTTGTTTTATCATTATGTTTTGTATGTTTATTACCTTTCACGTGCTGAAATTTTACTAATTTTTTACTAATTTTATTTTCTGACTTTTTAAAAACGCATATCCTTATTAACTTTATGTCATTATCAGTCTCCTGTAAGTTTTCTATGAAATTTACTAACTTGTTCTTTATATCCAGTCTTTTGTATATTTTAAATTTATTTTGGGGTGTTTCCAATAATGTTCATTTTATCATTTTTCTTCATGAGAATGCAAATTATATCTGACTACTGATTCAGTGGTCCATAATTCTTTCACCGATTTTTATACTACTTTGGACAAATATTAAGTTGCCATATACAAAGATCCATTTCTTGACTCTTCTACTCTTACTGTTTTCTTCTACTCTTTCTTACTCTGTTTTCTTTCCCTTATATCAATAGGTCATTATTTTATTTAATTAAAATAAATTTTGGGCTGGAGATTTAGCTCAGTGGTTCCGGCGCCTCCCTAGCAAGCACAAGGTTGCTGTTTCAATCTCCAGTAATCACATAAAGACTGGGCATGTTGACTCATGCCCACCAGCAAACAGTAACACACACCACAATGCTGGGCATGGTGGCTCTTGCCTATAATCCCAACATTCAGGAGGCAGAGGCAGGAGGTTTGCTGAATTCAAAGCTTGCCTGGAATACATAGTGAGCTGAGGGCCAGCCTGAACTAAAAAGTGAGACCCTGTCTCAAAAAAAAAAAAAAAATCAAGTAAATTTTGATATGTGGCAGAATAATGACTTCCAACAACCTCTCCTCTTATCCTATTATTCTTCTTTTTGAGTCATTTTTAGTATGCATTTAAAAACCATGCTAGCATGTCTATTATGATGAACTAAAAGCACTTGAAAAATAAAAGGTAGAAGAAAGGCATTCTGACCTCTTTTCTTCCTCAACACAGGAAGTGAAACTCTCATGTAAAAGATGCCCTCTCTTCACCAACAAGAAAGACATAACCACAGAAGGGACGTGAGACTAAGAAAAACTTCTCCAAACCAACCTTACAAAAACATCCCTGTGCTGGGCGTGGTGGCTCATGCCTGTCATCCCAGCATTCGGGAGGCAGAGACAGGAGGATTGCTGAGTTCGAGGCTTGCCTGGGCTACATAGTGAGCTCAGAGCCAGCCTGAACTACAAAGCGAGACCCTGTCTCAAAAAAAATTTTTTTTAAAAATCCCTTAATAGCTTAATAATACCCATAATGGAAATTTTGTGTCCACCTAGCAGGTAAGCATACAGGCTTCACGACTCTTATGAAGTCTCCTATGTACACACAAATATAATCTATACCTTTCCCCTGATAATCTTTCTTGTAAAAAGCGAAAGATTGATACGCTCTGAAGAGAAAGCAGAGTATGATAATCTGTCTTGTACTAGCAACAGTCAGAGACCTAAGGAGAGCAGAGAACATTTTTTACCTTCTCTGTATTTAAATTGTATGAAAATCCTGGCAGAAATTTTCAATTATAATCACATCAAATTTATGGATTTGAGGATACTTGTCATTTTCCAACACTGATTTTCTATGCAGACATAAATACTCTGACAATACTTGAAATTTTTTGTCATGGGCCAGAGATTTAGCTCAGTGGTTCCAGAGCCTGCCTCGCAAATGCAAGGTCCTGAGTTTGATCCCCGGTAACCACATACAATGCTGGGCATGGTGACTCACTCCTACCAGCCATCAGTACCACATACCACAGCGCCGGGCATGGTGGCTCAGGCCTGTAATCCCAGCACTCGGGAGGCAGAGGCAGGAGGATTGCTGAGTTTAAGGCTTGCCTGAGCTACATAGTGAGCTCAGAGCCAGCCTGAACTACAAAGCGAGACCCGTCTCAAAAAAGAAAAAAAAAAAACAAAAAACCAATTTTTTTTCACGAAAGACCTTTATGAGACTTTGCCTCTTAATTTCCTATTTCTACATAGTATTTTTAAAATTACTTGTCATAATTTCATGATTGGAGTATACAACAGGTGTTTTTTTTTTTTTTAACACATCTTGTTTCTAGTAGCATTTCTGAACACTAACGTTTCAACTACGTATTTTGCTGGGAGCTCTGAAAACACTAAGAATTCTGTTTCTTCCTCTTTCTGCTTGCTACCTTTTACTTATTTTTCTCTTTTTATTTTATTGTCTACTTCAACATAGTATAATAAATAAGATAGGAAGCACTCTTACCTTATTCCTTAATTTAAAGAGTTTCTAGTTTGCATTTTTAAATATTATTTTTATTAAGAGGTGCCCCTCTAATTCCCACTTACCCAGATTTTATATCAAGAAGTATTGCTGAATTTTATTAAGTTCTAACAATATTTTTAAATTTTATTTTATCCCATTCCCACTTAATTTTCTTTTAATTGATTTTATTGGTTCATTTTATGTACACATCATGATCACACCCAACATTGAGAATCTGTAGCACTATATGGGAATTTGTACCAGTATATGACACAACAATTCTAATTTTTCCCATTTCCCTGCCCACCCTACATTCCCCTGCCCCCTATATACATAAGCTTTATAATACTGTTTTATTTTTTTTAAAAACACATCCTTTTTTTTTTTTTTTTGAGACAGGGTCTCACTTTGTAGTTCAGGCTGGCCCTGAGCTCACTATGTAGCCCAAGCAAGCCTGGGACTCAGCAATTCTCTGCCTCTGCCTCCCAAGTGCTGGGATTACAAACATGAGTCACGACGCCCAGCATTGTTGTATGTGGTTACCAGGATCGAACTCAGGACCTTGCACTTGCAAGGCAGGCCCTGGAACCACTGAGCTAAATCTCCAGCCCTAAAAAACACATCTTTATCCAGTCTCCAGTTGATAGGTAGCCTATATTTTTTAAACTTTGAATATAAAGTAGATTAATAGAGGTCTCATAAGTATGTATTAGTATACATTCATATTTTTAGACAACATTAATTTCTATAAAGCCCTAGCATCCTTCTAGGTGTTCCTGGTGCATTCTCTGGTCAAGTACATTTGAGAATTGCTGTTATCTATATATCTCCTGGATAGAAATTCATAATATATGTCTTTACATATTGGCTCTAAGACATTCAGCAGATATTCTAAATATATACTCTGGTTTCTCTTAAGATTGTACAGATCTTTTATCTTTTACTAAGTATATTTTTGTAACAAAAAGTTTCTCCAGCGCCCTTGATCTCATCTCTCATTCTCAGAGCTCACGGTCATTTGTAGGGTGCAACCAAACCACAAAGCAAGAACTGAGAGACCTAACTCTGGAGCATAATTTCAAGTCATGAAATTTTATTACCCACAGAGTCACTACTCTCATTATCTTCTCCGAGAAACCCAATCCTCAGAAATGGGGAAAAAGTCATACATTCTTGCATTAGTGGAGGGTGAAGTTACTCAGAATTTGTACCCTCGTCTACCTCAGGTTGAAGGCTTGTATGATCCTGCAATTGCTCCAATGGAATTAAAAATATGAAGAATACATTATGGATCACAACAATCTTTTACTCCAGTTACACTTAGTCTATACTTTTTCCAATAAAACAAAAATTTAAAGAGCTAGATACTATTTTACTGCATACCAGAAGTAGCTTCTTGTTTGATTGACATTACCTTGTCATTTGATAAATTTTTGACCAAATCCCAAGCCTGGAAAACTCATCTCAAAAATCAAAAGCTTTTCTTTGATATATTGAAGAAAATCACTCTATCCAAAAAATGACATACAGCCAAGGGAGCTAGCAACATAAGGAAGAATACTTAACAAAGAACGTAACATTTAGTTCTATGTGCATCTAAAACTGAATAGCTACATTTCATGTTTTGTGCCATTTAGGGATATTTTGGAAACCACAGGAAATGGTACAATAAAAACCAATACCAACGCCAGGCATGGTGGTTCACGCCTGTAATCCTAGCCCTCAGGAGGCAGAGGCAGGAGGACTGCTGAGTTCAAGGCTTGCCTGAACTACACACAGTAGACTCAGGGCCTGAACTACACACAGTGGACTCAGGGCCAGCCTGAACTACAAAGTGACACCATCTCAAAAAAAAAAAAAAAAAACTGTTATCAACACAAAAGTGAGTAAGTAAATAAAGCTCTTAAGGTTCCTATTATCTTCATTTAGCCTTTGGAATTTTAGCTTTAAAATAATCCCTAAAAAAATAAAAATTTGATCAACTTTCCTCACTTTAAAAAGTGATTAGCTCGGGCCGGAGATTTAGCTCAGTGGTTCCGGTGCCTGCCTTGCAAGCGCAAGGTCCTGAGTTGGATTCCGGTGACCACATACAATGCTGGGCGTGGAGACTCACGCCCACCAGCCATCAATACCACACACCACAGTGCCGAGCGTGGTGGCTCACGCCTGTCATCCCAGCACTCGGGAGGCAGAGACAGGAGGATTGCTGAGTTTGAGGCTTGCCCGGGCTACATAGTGAGCTCAGAGCCAGCCTGAACTACAAAGTGAGACCCTGTCTCAACAACAACAACAAAAAAAGTAATCAGCTCCATAAAATCTTCTAGGGTTTTATAAGTAGATTGTCTTGCATATGTCTTTTCTGTTTATCTCAGAAAAGTAGCAATTACTATTAAAAATTGAGAAAAAATGCAGATGTCTAAAAGTGCAATATAAATTCTGATCTGTGGACAGTTCATATTTTCCAGAACTATCTCTCCTTTCTATTCTGATTCTATTCAAGATCTATTAGAAACAGTATCAACACTCAAAAAATGATAGAAAAATAAATAAATAAAATATAAGACAAATTACCACCACAAAAATCTCACCTTGGCAAGAAAACTGTTTTAGTCTTTATCCAATAAAAGGTAAGGTGTAAAAAATGTAGAGGATGAAATGAATGACTTACAAAGTTTATAGAAATCTTTGGGAGAACTTAGTATATGGGTTTTTATAGCAGGCTCAAAATTGAATTCTCCAAAACTTCAAAGACATAGTCTTGCCTGAAACTTCAGTTTTAAATGTGTGGTTCAATTGAACTTAATATTATGTTAAAAACAAAAAGAAAAACAAATCTTCAGCTCCAAAATTAAGTGCTGAAAGCCAACTGCCTTTCTGTGAGTAAAAACTTAAATGACTGTACAAAATCTCTACATTCTAGCTTAACAAAAAGTAGGGAAAGTGTAGACTTTGCCTCCTTGCCATCTTCAGTTACTGAACAAAGACTTGCTCATATGCTTAATTATCTCTTACTTCCTTTAATAACTATTTAAATAATTTAACCTTAAAATTATAGCTATAGGGCCGGAGGGTTAGCTCAGTGGTTCCGGCACCTGCCTCACAAGCGTAAGGACCTGAGTTCGATCCCCAGTTACCACATATAATGCTGGGTGTGGTGGCTCACGCCTGTCATCCCAGCACTCGGGAGGCAGAGACGGGAGGATTGCTGAGTTCGCGGCGGCTTGCCTGGGCACCATAGTGAGCTCAGGGCCAGCCTGAACTACAAAGCGAGACCCTGTCTCCAAAAAGAAAAAAAAAAAAAAAAAAAAATTATAGCTATAGAAGTATACTAATACAACAGTATTAAAGTAACATTCTGACTACTGACCTTAGTAGTATGATTTACAGTGTCAGTTGTACCACCCCTTAAAGGCTTGGTCGTCCCCTTGAGTGTCCATCAATTTCTTCAAAACAAGCCAATAAAATTAAAGCTGTTGAATACTACACCTAGAAAACTTGTAAGGTAAATCCATACTGATTATTTTTCAAGCAAAGTAATAAAAAGACATAATTTTAGAGAAAAGCAGATTGTAACAAATTATTTTTTAAAGAAAAATTCCAATAAATATGAATAAAAGCTCCAGAAGGCTTGAATTTAAAATAAATAAAAGGACAGATCACAATTTAAGAAAACCACATGCTTTTATCCTCAAATTTAAAAAAAAAAAAGGTGACTACAAAGTAAATACAGGGGACATGAACACATTGGCTCATGAACAATTAAAACAATTCCACAGACACATACACATCTGTCATCTTTGAATCTTTCTGGAAATTATTATATCCAATAATCCTGTTCGGTGACATCTATGAGAGGTCACTGATTTCGAACGGTGACCTAAGCTCCTATACTAGGTCTCAACAGAGCACAACAGACCGAAGCAGAGCTACTACTACAACAGTTCCAGTTCACCAAACCCAAACTAAGCTGTTATCTGCCTGCTGAGATTTCAGGAGAGAGGACACCAGATCCCTGAACAGGCCAGGTTCGGCCAGCATGATGAGCCAGTCTTCTCTCCTTTAACCCTGACAAGGAAAATAACCTGAAGCAACCTGAAACTAACCAATCACCTGTTCTGGCTCAAACTGTGGTATAAAAACTGACAATCTTGTTATGCTGTTCAGAATACCTTTCCCAATTATGTAAATGAAATGTTGCCTGATTCAAAAATTTCTAATAAAAGCCAATTAGATTTCTGAGCTAAATTTGTTAAGTGTTGTCTTTTGTTAATCTTCCTTTGAAATACCATACAAAGCAATGTTACTGGTAGTTGCACTAGTTACATGGATAGCTCATAGAAATTTACCAGGCTAATTCTAAAACTCAAGGTCTCCTATGGGGATGTGAAATCAGAAAAATCTATTTATAATTTCCGTTAAAAATTAAATTTTTAAAATAAAAATTCTTGTTTTAAGTAATCACTTCAAATTCTACATTTAATCACTTTTTATTGTATGGACTTCTTAAACTAAGAGGTAAATGGCCAAATACCTACTGAAAGCCTGGTCTATCTGAGATCAAAAACACCACTGAAACAGACTTCTAAAAATATAACTAGCCTCAGTAACAGACTAGGAGTAGACATATTTATCAAAATCTAAGGGAATATCATAAACTAGAAAGAATGTTTGGCTATATAGTTGAAAGTGAGATTAAAACTTCATGCTCTGGGTAACCATAGCAGTCAATTAGAATAATCCTAGATTATATTCTAAGGGTTTGGGAGGGATTTCAGTAATAGAATTTGGGTTTGAACTGCAGTATACCAAATCTAATGCAAAGCTATGTGATCACGACAGCAAGATGAGAAGGTGAGGCTGCTCTCCCAGGTAAGAGTTCGAACATCTATGTAACACTGAATGAGGTGGCAAGCGGCTATTCTATCTGCGGGTCTTACTGGTCATGATGTATGTACCTTCTAGTTGTTCTACTGAACTCAAAGGAACCAAAGTTGAGTTATATTTTAAAAGGACTCAAAAAGATTTCCCTTTCCCATATCTAGTCAAATACTGATTTTAGTAAGGAAAGTCAGTAACCACATTCACCACATACAGACATATTATTTTTTAATTTAAAAAATCTTTTGCCAGGCGTGGTGGCTCACACCTGTCATCCCAGCACTCAGGAGGCAGAGGCAGGAGGATTACTGAGTTTGAGGCTTGCCTGGGTTACATAATGAGCTCAGGGCCAGCCTGAACTACAAAGCGAGACCCTGTTCCAAAAAAAAAGAAAAAAAACTTTTAGTACACTTAGTAATTCAAACTCAAAACTTCTAAAAGCAGGATACATATTAAGAAAACTTAAAATCGGAATGCAGTAAGATCTTCCTTAATAAGAGCGGTGATTTGGATCTGATATTGGCTATCTAGAAATAGTAAAATTTTTAAAAAAGGAAACAAAGCTTATGTATATAGGGGCATGGGTTGTAGGGTAGGTAGGGGAAAGGGAAAAACAAGAAGTCATGTCGTATACTGATACAAATATTGAGCATCCTCGTCATGTGTATAATGTACCAATAAAGATTCGATTTTTTTTTTTTTTGAGACAGGGTCTCGCTTTGTAGTTCAGGCTGGCTCTGAGCTCACTATGTAGCCCAGGCAAGCCTCGAACTCAGCAATCCTCCTGTCTCTGCCTCCCGAGTGCTGAGATTACAGGTGTGAGCCACCACACCCAGCACTGTGTATGTGGTATTGATTGCTGGTGGGCGTGAGCCACCATGTCCAGCACTGTATGTGGTTACCAGGGATCGAACTCAGGACCTTGCACTTGCGAGGCAGGTGCTGGAACCACTGAGCTAAATCTCCAGCTCAAGATTCAAATTTTTAAAACAGTATGTAGGAGATACTAAAAAAAAATAGTATCAGTTTATCCACAAACAGGCTGTTAGGTAATGAAATTCATTCAGTTTCCCATGTAAAGAGCACACTTATAATCAAAAGTAAAATCTGAGAAAATAAACCATATGCATCCAGGGGGTTGGGGGGCTTGGGTGGGGCAGCACAATGGGAAAAAAATGAGAATTAAGTCGTGTCATGTACTGGTACAAATTCTCCATGTTGAATGTGATCATAGCATGTATATAAAATGTACCAATAAAATCAGTTTTTAAAAAGTGAAAACTGGTAAGTTGAACAATAAGTCTTCATTTCACTATAAAAATTTACTATCCTTTTGAGCAAAGGCCAGTAACTTCAGCAATTACACTGACTTTGAAATAAAGTTATATTCTCAGTCTGAAATTCAGTGACAGAAAAATGATATTTACCATATTAATGTCCAAAGATATTACAGCTCCACATCTTATTAAGTATGTCTATAGTATAACATATTAAGTACAAACAATTACTTTTTGTTTCTGGCCAGCTAGTGATAAACAAATGTTAAAAATGTAATCAGGCTGTAGGTACAAAGATAAATAAGCATTAAGAAATACACATTAAAAACTACACACTCAAAAACTTAAATTTTTAAAATGACATTTAGCTTCCTTAATGCTACTTCTAAAAATATCATTAATGAGCAGTCAAGAAGCACTAAAGAGCTTATGAAAAACAATCATCTATAATTGGTCATGACACTAA